>ML255292.1:0-23834 GCA_005239495.1 Nicotiana undulata
AAGGGTGGACAGGTGGGAGCGGGTTGCACGCCGCAACAAGGAGCAATAAGGGAGGATATTTATATTTTACTGATTTTGAATACAAAGATTTTGAAAAGCTACTGTCTTACTTTACTATCTTTCATATTTTACACTTACGATTATTTAAAAAAGAGAACTTTGGAAATTTAGAAAAACTATGTGAGAATTTGGTTATAGTAGAGACCTGGTAAAGGCAGCTGAGTAATTCTATTGGTTGTTACAGTTTATTGTCTTTGTTTAGTTTAGAATTTCTTTCTTGCTTTATTATATATATGTTTTTACATATTATGTTATAATTGCCCCGCCGTAGTCTTGTCACTACTTCGTCGATGTTAGGCTCGACAGTTACTCAATACATGGGGTCGCGTGTACTGATACTACACTCTGCACTCTTTTGTGCAGATCCAGGCACTGTCCAGTGTTAGAGACTTTAGTAGCTGTCATTCATCATTCGAAGACACGAGGTAGATTTGCTGGCGTTTGCAGAATTCCTGGAGTCTTCTCTTAGTTTTATAGAGACTGTTTTATTTTACTCAAAACAAATACATTATTTCTTTCAGCCCATTATTTGTAGTATTCTTAGAAGTTCGTGAATTGTGACATCAGACCCTGGGGTAGTTTTAGAGTTATATATTTAGTTCGTGGCTCAGTTGATTTATTCGTTTATTATTTTATTCATGAAGTTCATTATGATAATTATCAGAATTAGTTTATTTTAGATCGTTTTATTGTGTTTAAGTAAATATTCAAGGAAAAAAGCTAAACGAGTTCTAACATTGGCTTGCCTAGCAAGTGTGGTGTTAGGCGCCATCACGATCCTCGAGGTTGGAAAATTGGGTTGTGACAAGTTGGTATCAGATCACTAGGTTGCTTAGGTCTCACAATTCACGAACAAGCTTAATAGAGCCTGAAGGATCGGTACAGAGACGTCTGTACTTATCTCTCAGAGGATATCGAGTTATGAAACAATTCCATTTTTATTCTATTCTCTCGTGCGATTCTTGTTATCTCAAATACTGATTGAATTCTTCTATTCTCTCACAGATGGCGAGAACACGTGCTTCCTTTTCCACTGACCAACATTCCGGTCCTCCAGCAGCAGCAACTCCTACTAGGGGCAGAGGCCAAGGCAGGGGCAGGACTCTGCCCATTGCTCAGACAGCAGCCCCAGCTGTGGAACCCCAGATCGAGATTAATGAGGGAGTCCAGCTCAGACCATTCCAGCTGGACCAACTCAGGTCCTAGAGGGGTTTATTGCTACCCCAGTACTTCAGGACGCTTTGGTCCGTTTAGTGGGTATAATGGAGAGTGTAGCCCAAACTGGCACATTCCCTGTTGCAGTAGCCGTATCTCAGAGGAGGGGTCCAGACTCCTGCTACCCACACTCCTATTCAGACTACACCTCAGGTTCAGAGCCCAGTAGCCAATCCAGTTGGGGTAATTCAGACAGTTGCTCCAGCGTCGCCCGTTGAGGGGGCAACTATGTCCATCGATGCTTTGTGGAGGTTGGACAGGTTCATTAAGCTATTTCCTTTTCATTTCAGTGGTGAGACTTCAGATAATCCTCAGGAATATCTGGATAGTTGTCATGAGGTTCTGTGTAACATGGGTATTTTGAGATCGATGGGGTCGATTTTGCTGCCTTTCAGGTGACTGGTTCTGCTAAGAAATGGTGGAGGGATTACTTGTTGACTAGACCAGTTGGGTCACCTGCCTTGACTTGGGATCAATTTTCTCATCTCCTTATGGAGAAGTTTTTGCATGTCACTACTCGAGAGGAAAAACGTCGTCAGTTTGAGCGACTTCAACAGGGCATCATGACCGTGACCCAGTATGAGAATTGTTTCGTGGAGTTGGATAGACATGCTATTCTCTTGTTGCCCACAGAGAGAGAGAGGTCAACCATTTTATTGAGAGCCTTGCTCAGCCCATCAGTTTGCAGATGGCCAAGGAGATATGGATCGAGATTTCTTTTTAGGATGCAGCTAATGTGGCTAGGAGAGTTGAGTCGGTTCTTGAGACGGGAGGTCAGGGGTCAGACAAAAGACCTCGCCATCCAATGGTTTTAGTGGTGTCTCATCTAGAGGCGGGGATTCATTTAGCAGAGGCCAGTATTCCAGGCCGTTCCATTTAGCACTTCAGGCTTCACATGGTACTTTCGGCGGTCGTGGTTCTTATATGCCTCTTTCTGCTCAGCCAGTCTACAGTGCAGTATCAGCTCCTATTAGAGAACCTCCTCTGTAGAGTTATTATCGAGGTCAGCCGACTCGTCAGGGCCAGTCTTCATAGATGTTTTGAGTGTGGTGAATATGGGCATATTTGGAGATCTTGTTCGAGACTTTCGACTAATCCATTGACCAACTGTATGAAAGATTGAAGGCTACTGGTTATGTCACTCCCATCCCTGCTGTGGCCATGGAGAACTCATCCCTATGGGTCAACCCAAATAAGACTTGTGCATACCATTCTGGCATGAAAGGGCACACCATTGATGAATGTCGAACACTGAAAGATAAGATCTAGGCCTTGATTGATAACAAGGTCATCCAGGAAAAGGAAGCCGCGCCTAATGTTCGCAACAACCCCCTCCCAGATCATAGGGGTGAAGGTATCAACGTGATAGAAACAGATGAGGAATGGGATCCAGAGGGATCAATAGGACTTATCAAAGAGGGTGACGACCCCAAGAAACCTGCATTCACACTCAACCCCATCATACTGCACATAGAGCTGCCAGTGGAGGTTGAGGTAACTACATCAGTCCCATTTGAAGTTGAGGTAGCACCGCCTGCAGCTGCGCCTGTTCCATTCGAGGTGGAAGTAGCCGCACCATTTACAGTGAAAAACCACACCGCCTTTCAACACCAAGGTTGTATCCTGGGATTATGTGGCTAAATCTAGAAGAAAAGGAAAGATCAAAATGGAAGAATCTGGTGCTGCGCAAGGGATGACTAGGACTGGAAGAGTCTATGCACCGGAGCATTTAGGGGAATCCAGCAAGCAGGCCTCTAACGGACCACCCATTATTGAAACATGCTGAGATAACCTCTGGAGAAAGGTACAAGCAAGGGAGTATTCGGTCATCGATCATCTGAATAAGACTCATGCTCAGATATCTATCCTATCGCTGCTACATAATTCAGAAGTACACAGGAATGCTCTCCTAAAGGTGTTGAGTGAAGAGTTTGTACCTAACAACATCACCGGCGGAGAAATGTCTAATATGGCGGGGCAGGTGTTGGAGAGTCACAAAATCACTTTCCACGAGGACGAGGTGCCACCTGAGGGTTTGAATCACAATAGGGAACTGCATATCACAATGCAATGTGAAGACAATTTTATTGCTAAGGTTCTGATTGATGGGGGATCCAGTCTCAATATTTGCCCATTGACAACACTGAAGAGGTTGGGCAAAGTCCTGTATGAGATCCGAGAGGGGACTATGAATGTGAAGGCATTTGAAGGGTCTCAGAGAGCCACCATCGAGGAAATTAAGCTCTGTCTACAAATAGGGCCTACATGGTTTGATGTCGCGTTCCATGTGCTGGACATATCTACATCCTACAATATTATTGGGATGACCATGGATACACACCACTGGGGCTGTGGAATCAACTTTACATCAGGCAGTAAAGTTCGAGTGGAAACATCAAGAAGTGATTACCCATGGAGATGGGAGCAACCCCATTTATACCTGTCAAACCATCCCTGTGGTTGAGAATAGAAGAAGGCTAGGCGGAGAGACTTATCATCATATCGAGCGGGTCAATGCAATCGACAAAGATAAGTGGTGGGATAGAAATATAGCAAGCATGGTGAACTAGAGAGGATATGAGCCTGACAAAGGTCTTGGTAAAAATCTTCAGGGCATCACCAAGACTATACAGCCAAAACGCCATGGTACCACTTTTGGGCTGGGATACCGATACACTTGGCAAGAGTATAGAAACTTGTCACCACCGTGGCATGGTACGTACTATCCACTAGAGCAGCCTGTACCACACCTAAGTCTGACTTTCCAGCAGACCGACGTCATATGGGGATCAGAGGAGGAAGAAGCACTGGCAGCCTTGAGAAACCTGTTCTTGGAGGATGATGACATGGACTGTTGTGTAATTGTTGAGGAGGAGGAGGAGGAGGAAGGCCCTACCATCTGAGCTGTGGAGAGAGGATCATTCCTCAAGAATTGGACTGTCAGACTATACAGGGCCCGAAGAGTCCCGGGGTAGCAAGGCTGAACATCGTTATTTATTTTACTCTCTAAAAAAAATGATGATGATTTCCCCTTTTGCATTTTTGTTTTAAATAATATTTCCAATGTTCCAAAACGTTTTTTTAATTATTGAAAAATCGCATTTTGTTTGACTCTTTCAATGAACCGATATTTATTATTATCATCTTTCTCTCATATCTTTATCTATACAACATTACTATTTCATATCTCGATGAACCGACAACTGTGACATGTAATGAGACAATGCAACAAAAGGATAGTGATTCGGAGGTAAAAGACGTCATACCCGAGGAAATCGTCAGAGAAGTAGAAAACTTTGAAAACAAGCCTAAGTCCAACCTGGACGAAACAGAAATAATCAACTTAGGAGATTCCGAAACTGTCAAGGAGACCCGCATCAGCATTCACTTGTCGCCATCAGAAAAAGAAGAGTACACACAGTTCTTGAAAGAGTATGAGGACATCTTTGCATGTTTATACGACGATATGACCGGGTTAAGTACATCCATTGGGGATCACAAATTGCCCACAAACCCGATGTGTCCACCAGTGAAGCAAAAAATTAGGGAATTCAAGCCTGATATGAGTCTGAAAATCAAGTAGGAAGTTACTAAGCAAATCAAAGCCAAGGTTCTCAGGGTAGTTGAATACCCAACTTGGCTAGCCAACATCGTTCCAGTTCCGAAGAAGGACGGGAAGGTCAGAGTCTGCGTCGACTATCGGGATCTCAACAGAGTCAGCACGAAGGATGATTCCCCTCTTCCAAACATACACATCTTAATCGACAATTGTGCCAAACATGAACTCCAGTCCTTTGTAGATTGTTTTGCTGGTTACCATCAGATTTGGATGGACGGAGAGGACGTTGAGAAAACAGCTTTCATTACACCCTAGGGGTGTACTGCTATAAGATGATGTTGTTCGACCTAAAGAACACAGGGGACACCTATATGAGGGCCATGACTACCATCTTCCATGACATGATACACAAGGAGATCGAGGTATACGTGGACAACGTCATCATTAAATCCAAGAAAGACACGAATCATATTGCAGACTTGAGGAAATTCTTCGACATATTGCGGAAGTACAACCTGAAATTAAACCCCGCAAAGTGTGAATTCGGGGTCCCTGCCAGAAATTTACTTGGGTTCATTGTCAGTCATCAAGGGATAGAATTGGATCCGTCAAAACTCAAAGCCATGCAGGAGCTTCCACCGCCGAAGAGTAAGAAAGATGTAATGAGTTTTCTAGGATGGCTAAACTACATCAGCCGGTTCATAACCCAGTCCATAGTTATATGTGAGCCAATTTTCAAGATGTTGAAGAAAGATGCTGCAACTAATTGGACCGAAGATTGTCAAAAGACTTTCGACAAGATCAAGGAGTACTTATCATCACCACCAGTTTTGGTCCCGCCAGAGCCAAGTAGACCCTTGCTACTCTACCTTGCAGTGCTAGATGTAGCCTTGGGTTGCGTTCTAGGGCAACAAATGAGGCAGGAGAAAAGAACATGCTATCTATTACCTAAGTAAGAAGTTCACTCCATATGAAGAGCGGTGCTCTCTGCTGGAACGTACCTATTGCGCTCTTACCTGGATAACTTAGAAGCTGAGGCACTACTTCTGTGCTTACACAACATACCTCATATCGAGGATGGATCCCCTGAAGTATATCTTTTAGAAGCCCATGCCTACCGGCAAACTGGCTAAATGGCAAATCCTGTTGAGTGAGTTCGACATTGTTTATGTAACTTAGAAAGCGGTCAAAGGACAGGCACTGGCATATCATCTTGCTGAAAACCCCATGAAAGCAGAATACAAACCCCTGAAAACGTATTTTCACGATGAAGAGGTGCTATTCATAGGAGAAGACATTGCTGAGTCCTAAGGCGATTGGAGGATGTTCTTTGACGGAGCGGAAAAATTCAAGGGAGTCGGCATCGGAGCTGTCTTAGTATTTCAAACTCGCCAACATTATCCGGTATCTGTAAACTCAGATTTCCCTGCACCAAAAACATGGCAGAATATGAGGCTTGCATCCTAGGGATCAACATGGCCATCGACATGAATATCCAGGAGCTGCTGGTAATCGGTGATTCAAATTTGATTGTGCACCAGGTACAAGGAAAATGGGCCACCAAGAATTCTAAGATATTGCCATATCTGCACCATGTGCAGGAATTGAGAAACAGGTTCACGAAGATAGAGTTTCGGCATGTTTCCAAGATTCAGAACGAGTTTGCTGATGCATTGGCCACTTTGTCTTCCATGATACAGCATCCCGACAAAAACTTCATTGATCCTATCCCAGTAAGGATCCATAGCCAGCCAGCATATTCTGCCCATGTTGAAGAAGAAACAGACGGGAAGCATTGGTTCCACGATATCAAAGAATATTTGGCAAAAGGAGAATACCCGGAGCATGCAAATCATACTCAGAAACGTGCACTTCAGAGGTTGTCCAACAATTTCTTCCACAGTGGAGGAACATTGTACAGAAGAATTCCTAATTTGGGATTACTGAGGTGTGTCAATGCAAAAGAAGCTTCTAAACTACTTGAGGAAATACATGCTGGGACCTGCAGCCCGCATATGAATGGCTTCATCTTGGCCAAAAAGATACTTAAGGCCGGTTATTTCTGGATGAAAATGGAAACATATTGCATCCAGTATGTCTGGAAGTGCTACCAATGTCAAGTACATGCAGATATGTTAAAAGTGCCACCAAATGAGCTCAATGCAACAAGCTCGCCGTGGCCATTCGCCACCTGGGGAATGGATGTCATTGGTCCAATCGAGCCCGCCGCCTCAAATGGGCACCAGTTCATCTTGGTAGTTATTGGTTACTTCACCAAATGGGTCGAAGCAGCATCTTACAAAGCAGTGACTAAGAAGGTCGTGGAAGATTTTGTCTGCGACCGGATTGTTTGTTGGTTTAGAGTCCTAGAGTCAATCATCACCAACAATGCCGCAAATCTCAACAGTGACTTGATGAAGACCATGTGTGAGACTTTCAAAATCAAGCACAAAAATTCCACATCGTATAGACCACAAATGAATGGAGACGTAGAAGCCGCCAACAAGAATATCAAGAAGATACTGAGAAAGATGGTAGAAAATCACAAAAAGTGGCACGAGAAGCTGCCATTCACTTTATTGGGATACCATACCACAGTCCGCACATCAATCGGAGCAACTCCTTACTTACAGGTTTATGGTATAGAAGCTGTTATTCCTGCCGAAGTGGAGATTCCTTCCTCGAGGACCATACAAGAAGCTGAGCTCAGCGACGCAGAATGGGTAAGGAGCCGTTATGAGCAATTAGCCCTCATAGACGAAAAAAGGATGAATGCAGTTTGTCACGGGAAACTCTATCAGAACAGGATGTCCAAAACCTTTAACAAAAGAGTCAAGCCGAGACAGTTCACACTAGGGCAGCTGGTGTTGAAAAAGATCTTTCCGTATCAGGATGAAGCCAAAGGGTAATTCTCTCCCAATTGGCAACGTCCTTACATGGTTCACAGGGTATTGACAGAAGAAGCCCTCATACTTGCAGAAATGGACGGAGAAGTCTGGCCAAAACCGATCAACTCAGATGCAGTCAAGCGATACTATGTGTAACTGTCTAAGTTTTTTGCAAATGATGTAAATTGAACTACGCTCGACTTGATTCCCGTTTAAGAGGGGATACGTAGGAAGCCCTATGGGTTCGGTCATAATTCAATAAACATTTCTTATTTCCCCCATAATCAGAAACTGGGGAAGAATTTTAAGGAGGACCCTCAAAATTCTGAAGCAAGTTCAGTCGACCGCAACATGTGCATCAGTCAGAGATGTTTATCCCTCTAACTGGGGCAGAATTTTGAGGAGGACCCTCAAAATTCTATAGCAAGAGAATTTTCAATGCCTCAGACCATGTCACAGTCACTGGTTCATCTAACTAATTTCTAAAAATATATATATTTTATTATTACGTCTTTGAAAATTATGCATGCATGCTCGTGAAATAACTCTGATTAGAAAACGCTACCCCAATGATTTGAACAGGATATTCAGACCAAACAAAGAAAGTCAAGCAAGCCGATGGAGGCACGAACCGACCTCCCCCTACAGAACTCACGAATTTTCTTTGAATGCAGGAACGAGAAACATGCACACCTCGGAATCACAACCTTCATAACAACCACGATATTGAATCCACGTCCAGCTAAGAAATACTCTACTATCATCTGCTATTTGCCTTCTATTTTGCATGGGACTAAGCCCTGTCCCAAAATCTTGCATTAGACTAAGCTCTGTCTCCATCTTGCATGAGGCTAAGCCCTACCTCTTATCTGCATAAGGCTAAGCATTGCCTTCTATTTTGCATGGGACTAAGCCCTGTCCCAAAATCTTGCATGAGGCTAAGCCCTGCCTCCTATTTGCATAAGGATAAGCATTGCCTTTTATCTGCATGAGACTAAGCTCTGTCTCCATCTTGCATGAGGCTAAGACCTGCCTCCTACTTGCATAAGGCTAAGCATTGCCTTCCCGTTGCATGAGACTAAGCATTGTCTCAAATCTTGCATGAGGCTAAGCCCTGCCTCCTACTTGCATAAGGCTAAGCATTGCCTTCTATCTGCATGAGACTAAGCTTTGTCTCCGCCTTGCATGAGGCTAAGCCCTGCCTCCTATTTTCACAAGGTTAATCATTGCCTTTTACTTGCATGAGACTAAGCCCTGTCTCAATCTTTGCATGGGACTAAGCCCTGTCCCGAACTTTGCACGAGACTAAGCGTTGTCTCTCTACACTATACATTCTCTTCTTTCGGGCTAAGCTTTGCCCTCAACTTCACAAGACTAAGCCTTGTCTTGTTTCACTTAGCATCATATTGTTGCATTTCATGGGCTGAAATATCACCTACTTGTCCAAAGGTGTCATAGTCTAAGGCATCATCCTCATAGCCGGAAGATACCATGCCAAGGCCTGAGGATCTCTCAAATTTGCATATGATTATTCAAAGGCGTCATGGTTCGGAGGCACCATTTTCATGGCCCGAGAACATCATCTCATGCATGCGAATCCCTCACTGAACAACTCATGGCCCAGGACATCATGGTCTAAGGACGTCATCCTCAACCGTCTAAAGGCGATTCTTCATGGTCTGTAGGGAATTTGCATCACGTTTAAATTTATACGCAAATATGTGCTTGCAGTACCTCTTTACTTGCAGGTGACCCGATGAGCAGCCGTTACCCCAACAGGAGCAATCCCGCTCTAGTTCCTTCAAATTATCTCAAACCCGACCTCTCACCGTAACCATTTTTCACATATTCCAAAACCTCGTGTACGTTCTTATGATAACTTCATCGGTATATTCCGCCGATGAATCCAAAGCTACACACGACCTGATTCTAGTAAAACCAGGGATATGTAGGCAGCTCAGGAACCAGAGTGCGGCCTAAATCTCTCAAACCATCTCGCTCAGTCAAAATTGGCCATCATATCTTTACCCGACAACTCTTTCATCCTTCCCGGGTAAAAAGGGGAAGCTGTTGATACCCAATTTTTCCCTATGATATCTTACAAAATGCATATATACCTTTAAAACTACGCATTAGCATCAATTGATGTTTTTCCATAATTTCTACATTTTAGGGATTTTTAATTAGTTTATCCCAGTATTTTATTTATATAATTAACTACAAATTGCATCACAAATGAATTTATAACAATTTCATGGCTTTATATTGCTATTTATATTTATATTAGGTTATATTATTGCACAAATAGCCACATTTACACTCTTTGGATTACAATTGCAATAACTTTGCAATTATGGCTCATGCATGCATTATTACATTATTTTACCAGAAAATAGCTCATTGTATTTTTTCAAATTGAGTAATTATTTTAAAACATTTCTATGCATGAAAAATATTTTTTATAATCTGTTAATTATTTTATAATTTTTTTTTCCAATTGTTTGGGTATTTAACAAATAGCCCTTTTTATTTCAGACTTAATGTAACGACCCGACTGGTCGTTTCGTAGAATTTGCACCGTTATTCCTGTTTCTGCCTTGTTATGCATTGTTTAGCTATTTATGATGTGTTGGAGTCGGTTGGCTCGGGTTCAGATTGGTTGTAGTGAGAATTGAGACACTCAGTCTCTAAAAGTAGCTTTGTTGTTAGAAAAGTCAACATGGAGTTGACTTATTGGTAAATGATCTCGGAATGCAGATTTTACGGTTATGATAGCTTCGTTAGGTGATTTGGGACTTAGGAGTGTGTTCAGAATATTTTTGTGATGTCCGGTGTAGAATTAGGCTTGAATTGGCGAAAGTTAGTTTTTGGTGATTTTCAGTCGGCAGTGGAAAATAGTCTATCGGGGTCGGAATAAAATTCCGGAAGTTGGAACAGGTTCATAATGTCATTTTGGATATGTCTGCAAAATATCAGGTCAATCGGATGTGTTTTGGATAGTTTCGGCATCGTTGGTGGAATTTAGAAATTTCAAAGTGCTTAGGCTTGAATTCGATGTGATTTTGGTGTTTTGATGTTGTTTTAGGGGTTTCGAAGGCTCGACTAAGTTTGAATGATGTTATGGGATATGTTGGTAGGTTTGGTTGAGGTCCTGGAGGCCTTGGGTGCATTTCAGATGCTCAAACGAGCACTTTTGGACTTAAGAAAAATCCTGGTTTTCTGGTGTTATCACATCAGGGATTTGTTCATCGCGATCGCATGGAAATAGCTGCGATCGGGTAGAGTAAAATTTTGAGGCATGCCAGTTTTGCCTATGCGATCGCGTAAAAAGGTCTGCGATCGTAGAGTTTGGGCAGGTTGAACTGTGCGATCGTGTGGAGCATTTTTGCGGCCGCGTAGTGTAAATGAGGGGCGCGTGAGGAGGTGCAATTGTCCTTCGCGATCGCGTGATGGGGCTCGCGATCGCATTGGTCAGGGAACAGGAGCTCCGCGATCGCGTGGCTAAGTTTGCGATTGCAGAGAGTATCTTTGGGCAGCTGAGGAATTGTGCTTCACGATCACGATGTAGGTCCCGCGATCGCGATGAATAAAGAGCTGGGCAATATTTAAATAAACCCTCCGCGACCATAACCCACTTTTCCACCATTTTTGAACGGGAAGAGAGGTTTTGAGGCGATTTTGAAGAGAGAAAACCATTGTTCTTCATTGAGGTAAGGATTTTGGACCCTTAAACTCGATTATAGGTGATTAAGGACCAAATTATCATTGTTTAATTTATGAAAATCGGTAGAAAAAGATGGAGTTAGGGCTTGAGAATATGAGACCCTTTGGAGATAATTTGAGGGGTCAAACGAACTCCGATTTTAGAGTTCTTTATATGTACGGACTCGTGAGATGATGAATAACATTTTGGTATAAAATTTGTCGAGTTCCGAGATGCGGGCCCTGGGGTCGGGTTTTGGCTAATTTCGGATTTTGTGCTAAAATTGATACTTTTCAATTGGAATTCATTCCCTTAGCATAATTTGATGAGAAAAATCTGATCTTTATAGATTTGGAGCACTCGGAAGTTGATTCGAGAGGCAAGCGGGTTGCAGAGTAGCTTTTCGGGCTAGTTTGAGGTAAGTAATGTCTTTAAATCATGTCCTGAGGGTATGAAACCCCGGACTTTACATCCTTTCACGGTTTTGGAGTGACACACACAGTGGATGACGAGTGTGGGGCGTGCACGAGTTGGAAATTATGAAAAATGTTCCTTTTTAGGCAACTATTGAGTTGCGAAACTGCTTTTAAAGCATATGATTTATAATATTACTGTGTTTTGTTAAACTTGGGCTGTAAGCCATGTTTGGAGCCTAGTGCCGATCTGTTTTAACCCCTTGGGGGCTATTTTTACTAATATTCCTCACTTATTATATTATGATTTTACACTCAGTCTTTCTTGCGAAATGGTTGACACTCCTATTTGATGATATTACTATTTCTTGAAATGAAATACTATTTTGGGTCGAGAACCCCGTTTTATTCATATCCCGAGTGGCATGCTGAGAGTGTCTGACTAGTGAGGCCGAGGGCCAATGTTGTGAGGATGTTAGATATTTGAGAGGCCGAGTGCCTGAGAGTGATTTGATGCCATGATTTGGCTTGTTTATAGCGCTTGGGTGTTGGAGCTCCTCCGGAGTCTGTACACACCCCAGTGAGCGCAGGTACCTACTGAGTGCGAGTGCCGAGTGATGAGTGATTGCGAGGCATGAGTGACAGTGAGGATGCCCGAGGGGCTGATGCTGAGTGACTATGAGTTGCTGAGTGACTGTTATTGAGTGATGGTGAGGTGCTGAGTGACTGATTACGAGTGATGATTTTGCCCGAGGGGCGGTCTAAAATGCTATTTTTGCTGAGCTTTTGATTAAGATTTATTTCATATTTCAAACTGATATGTTGGGAGTTTTACTGAGAAATATTGGAGATTATACTAGTTTCAAGGATTTTTACGGAAACTGGTTTTCGAACTTATGTATACTTTATTGAGACTTGATATTTTACGATTTTGTGGATTGGTGTATTTGTTGCCGTTTGTTTCTTATTCTTCAGACTGTGATTTATTTTCATTATTACTGAGTTAGCGTACTCATCATTATTCCCTGCACCTCTGTGTGCAGATCCAGTTACTGGTTCGGAGCAGTAGTCATCCGAGTTCGTTGTCATCAGCTTTTGGGATTTCGAGGTAGCTGTCCAGCGTCCGCAACTTCTCCATTTCCCTTCCTTCATTAGTATTAGTATTTTATTCCGAGACATGGTTTATGACATTAGCATTGTTAGTTTTATTCTTAGATGCTCGTGATCGGTTGACTCCAGTCCTGGGGGATTTGTTTAGATAGTAGATTATATTATTATGTTTGCTTAAAGACTTAGAGAAAATTTTTATACTCTTTTGCTGGTTATTATTGATTTTTGAGAAATTATATTAAAACAAATGTGTAGTTATGTGATGGTTGGCTAGCCTATTTCCACGATAGGCGCCATCACGACTTGTTAGTATTTGGGGTCGTGACAAGTTGGTATCATAGCACTAGGTTACATCGGACTCAACGGTCATGAGCAGGTTTAGTAGAGTCTTGCGTATCGGTACGGAGACGTCTGTACTTATCTTCGAGAGGCTGCAGAACCCTTAGGAAATCCCACATTCTTGAATTCTTGTCGTGCGTATCCATTCTTATTCAGCCAAAAGCGTAACTCCTTGAACTCCTTTCATGTATTCGAATGCGCACGTGAGCGCTTGGTATCAGTTGTACATCCACGGCTTGTGACTTCCATGGATGAGATGTGAATTTTTTTTCATGTTGATAATGGGCCAGTCGGAAGGACTTGAGGCCGGATTTTGTCTGTGGCTTGAGTGCTGAGATTTTGTTTGTGTGAGCACTTGTGTTGGGGAACTTATATGTACGTTTGTGCCCTTATTGAGGGGACTTTGTGACTAGATGACTACATGGTGAGTGTGATCTGATAGTTAGATGTATTCAGGTTGTTTGATTGAGACCAGAATGGATTAGAGGGAGATGTATCAAGAACCATTTAGTAATTGACTTCAGTCTTAAGTTAGAATATGGCTTCGAGTTGTGAATGTAGTGAAGGACCTCTCGTGTAGAGTAGTTGTGGAGTGGAGTGGATTTTCCTGTTGTGTTCTGAGCTCCTGGTGATGTCGTTTGGGCCGACCAATGCCCCAGAATGGTTCATGTATTTGATTAACGGTGTATTCAGCCGTGTTATAACCCCCTTTGTTATTATATTCATTGATGGCATCTTGGAGCACTCACGTAGCCAGGGGTAGCATACTCAGCATTTGAGGATGGTATTATAAGGATTTAGGGAGGAGAAGCTTTATGCGAAGTTCTCCAAGTGTGAATTTTTGGCTCAGTTCAGTAGCATTCTTTGGACACGTGTTGTCCAGTGAAGGTATCCATGTGGTCAGACGAGTGTGAGTAGAGATTCCAGAAGCTCAAGATTCTTTGACCACAACTCCAGTGTTAGTATTGCCATCAGCTTCAGGTTCTTATACCGCTTATTGTGATGTCTCGAGGGCAGGCATTAGTTGTGTTCTGACGTAGGAGGGTAAAGCGATTGAGTAATAGATATGATCTTCGAAAGTGTATAGAGAGATATCAGTTTGAGGCTAAGCAGGCAGGGGTATCTCCTGCGGGTTGTCCCGAGGTGTGTGGTCCTTATGTTGATCTGTAGTAAGTTCTCTTCTACCATTAAATGATGTATGTTATAATTTGAGTTTAGATTGCTTGTGGGAGTTGGCATGACCATTACAATGGTGAATGCGATATTTCCATATGAATTGAGGGTTAGATGGTTTGGGTCATATGAACTTATAAAGGATTTAATTGAATCTCACCACAATATGGTGGCAGTGATAGCGTATGGGTAGCGTGAGTTATTGTTTCTCTTGATCCTTGGCTTTGAGCCAAGTGAGGGAGTTCGTTAATGATACGTTGGTTACACGATTATGTGTTGTATTGGATTTGGTTCAAGGTATATTGGTGAATCAGTTTTGGCCTGCAGAGGTGGAGTCTGGGAATGACTCGGGTAATGGAATTTATTCGATACATGTTGTAATGTACTTTACGGAGAATGGAATTTATTGAATGATTGAGTTGTACTTGAAAGTGTAGTGTGTGCAGTGTATGAGTTTGCTTGCTGGTTTAATATGTGAATTACTTATCCTAGTACGTGGTTTGCAAGTGGGGTCAGGTCGTTATGTTTACTTGGTCAGGGTAATTGAGATTTGCGTAGAGTGGAAGACTCTCGAGAATGGTTCCGATGGGTTCAAGGTTATACATAACAATTGGGGATCTTCAAGAGGTGTGTTTGGCTAGAAACTGAGATTTACGTGGAAGGTGTCAAGGCTTGTGGTGTAGTTACATCATGGATTCTATCCCTCAGTATCAGGAAGGGAAGGTAATGACTTTAATTCGCAGGAAGTCTCTTCAGGGTAAGTATTTTTAATGTGGTTCTTTGGGGATATTTGAGAGAGTATTCAACGGCTTGTGAGTCTTAGACGGTATATTTTTATGCTCGGGTTTCGTGCGATGAGTCAGGATTGAGAATTGCGGTATTAATGCAAAAGAAGTATAAATTCGAAGGTAAGTCAGAAGGAACCTGGGTAAATAGGATAGCTTGGTGGTAGGTCGGATCGGCATGATAAGGGATATGGTTAGTTCTTTGGGTGTTTATAAGGTAATGAGTTGTTACAGGTGTTTCATAGCAATTCTCTTGGGAATTGGTGGCATGCGTAGCTTGGTTGAGTTGGAAGGATTCAGTATTGACGGTTTGACGTTGTACAAATGGGATTCAGAGAGTTCTTGATGGTTTCTACCACGGTTGGAGATGTATATTTCTACTGGCGTGAGGGCCATGTGATGTATAGTGATTTTGCTTCTAAATGGGATCCATGGAAAGTTCTTGGCTAGTTGGGTACGTAGTTGTTTGTGGCTAGGAAGGGAGCATGAAGTTCTCATATTTATCATAGGATTGCATGGAGTATGCGGTATTTTGTGTATAGTGGAGAGTGGCATATGTGAGGTCACGGTTCAGTTCTGGAAGGAAGGCCAGAACTGGCAGTTTCAGATGATTAGGTAAATGATACCACTATTGGGTGGCTGGATGAGAGTATACATTCATAAAGGACAATGTGTTTAAGGCAATGTGTTTGAGTAAGGGTACTTCATTGGAATTACGACGCTCTCTTGTTGGATCGACTGCTGATGTTTAAGGTTGCTTGGTGTCATGAAAGAATTGTGGGGGTATCCCCCGTGGAATGATTGAGTATTGGAGACATGTTATATATTCGAGTGGTGCAGCTGGGATCAGATACGGTGATTGGTGCGCTTTATGGATTTCGAGACTGAGAGTTCTCATGAACAGGTTATTTTGTGGTTGTAGACCGTGAAGATGCGAGCAAAGTTAGTCAGGTGTTATCTATGTGCCATGACTCAGTCATTGTGAACTTTCGGGGAGTTATCTATCTGTTGTGGGTGACCATAGATGATTTAGAGTTATTGATAGGCCTAGTATGGGCGTGTGTTCTGCAACAGGTCGAAATTGTTGACTCCGAATTGCTATGGTTGAGGGATGTACCATTCGATTGTCATTGAGCTTATTCGTGTTTTGGAGTGATCTATGAGTTACCTTTCGGTGTTTCGAGGAGACGTGATTGTTGGTTATATGTGCATAGGGTGCGGTTCTATCTGGGCTTGATAGCGAGATATAAGTAAGGTAAGTAATTGGGTGTTGTAGGATTGAGACGTATTGGTTATGTTCTTTCTGGTTCGGGTGGCATGACATCGTCCGATTTCCCCCGTGGTTATGGCAATGCACTTTGAGTAATTGATGTCGAATTTTGCATGGTTATTGATTTGAGAAAGGTGGCTTGGAGTATTTCATGTGGTCCAGCGGTTGGATGGGATCACGCTTTGCAGTGGAGTTAGGGAGAGGTATGTTCCTTGGTGTCAGATTCGTATGTTCTGATTTTACGATGTGTGCCAGGCTTTTAGCACGATGTGGTAATGGTAAGTGTTAGTGGCAGGATAGTCCTCTCGTGTGAGTCTTCTTTATTTTATGAATTGAGCTCTTGGGATGTTGTTATGGAGTGCACGAGTTGCACAAGTTATGGCTCTGGATGGTATAGATGCTGATCGGACGAATGGTTGCTGGTTTCTACGTGTTTCTTTCATCATCGACACCATACGAAGGTGTGAAAGCGAGGCTTTGTTTGATAAGAGGTTATTTACCGGTATTGGTTTGTTTTAAGCAGCTATTGTGATTAGGAGTCATCGCTATGGGTGGTTGAGTCATGCGGTATATTATGTGGTTTCATCTTGGCTTACAGATATGGCTTGATACAACGTGTTCAAACTATTTAAACTATAGTTGTGGGATTTGAACTTGTAAATCATTTCAGAAGTGGAACTTGGTTCTAAGGTTTATGGGTCAAGATTGGATTTCGAAATTTCAACTCTGTTGTGCTATTAGACCTATATGGGGTAGAGTGACGTGGGATCACCTCTGAATATGTGCATGGTAGGTTACGCAGCAATTTTGGTGGTGTGTGGAACAACTCTAGAAACGTTCGAGGACGAACGTATGTTTAGGTGGGGGAGAATGTAACGACCCGGTCTGTCGTTTCGTAGAATTTGCTCCGTTATTCCTGTTTCTGCCTTGTTATGCATTCTTTAGCTGTTTATGATGTGTTGGACTCGGTTGGCTCAGGTTCAGATTGGTTGTAGTGAGAATTGAGACACTTAGTATCTAAAAGTAGCTTTATAGTTGGAAAAGTCAACTGGTAGTTGACTTATTGGTAAACGATCTTGGAATGCGGATTTTACTGTTCGGATAGCTTCGTTAGGTGATTTGGGATTTAGGAGTGTGTTCGAAATATTTTTGTGATGTCCGGTGTAGAATTAGGCTTGAATTGGCGAAAGTTAGTTTTTGGTGATTTCCGGTCTACAGTGGAAAATAGGCTATGAGGGTCGGAATAGAATTCCGGAAGTTGAAACAGGTTCGTAATGTCATTTTGGATATGTCTACAAAATTTCAGGTCAATCGGAAGTGTTTTGGATAGTTTCGGCATAGTTGGTGGAATATAAAAATTTCAAAGTTCTTAGGCTTGAATTCGACGTGATTTTAGTGTTTTGATGTTGTTTTAGGGGTTTCGAAGGCTCAACTAAGTTTGAATGATGTTATGGGATATGTTGGTAGGTTTGGTTGAGGTCCCGGGGGCCTCAGGTGCATTTTGGATGCTCAAACGAGCACTTTTGGACTTAAGAAAAATCCTGGTTTTCTGGTGTTATCACAGCAGGGATTTGTTCATCGCGATCGCATGGCAATAGCTGCGATCGGGTAGAGTAAAAGTTCGAGGCAGGCCAGTTTTGTCTATGCGATCGCGTAAAAAGGTCTGCGAATGTAGAGTTTGGGCAGGTTGAACTGTGCGATCGTGTGGAGCATTTTTGCGGTCGCGTAGTGTAAATGAGGGGCGCGTGAGGAGGTGAAATTGTCCTTCGCGATCGCGTGATGGGGCTCGCGATCGCATTGGTCAAGGAACAGGAGCTCCGCGATCGCGTGGCTAATTTTGCGATTGCAGAGAGTATCTTTGGGTAGCTGAGGAATTGTCCTTCACGTTCGCGGTGTAGGTCCCGCGATCACGATGAATAAAGAGCTGGGCAATATTTAAATAAACCCTCCGCGACCATAACCCACTTTTTCACCATTTTTGAACAGGAAGAGAGCCTTTGATGCGATTTTGAAGAGAGAAAACCATTGTTCTTCATCGAGGTAAGGATTTTGGACCCTTAAACTCGATTATAGGTGATTAAGGACCAAATTATCATTGTTTAATTTATGAAAATCGGTAGAAAAAGATGGAATTAGGGCTTGAGAATATGAGACTTTTTGGGGATAATTTGAGGGGTCAAGCGAACTCCGATTTTAGAGTTCTTTATATGTACGGACTCGTGAGATGATGAATAATATTTTGGTATAAAATTTGTCAAGTTCCGAGACGTGGGCCCGGGGGTCGGGTTTTTGCTAATTTCGGGTTTTGTGCTAAAATTGATACTTTTCAATTGGAATTCATTCCCTTAGCATAATATGATGAGAAAAATCTGATCTTTATAGATTTGGAGAACTCGGAAGTTGATTCGAGAGGCAAACGGGTTGCAGAGTAGCTTTTCGGGCTAGTTTAAGGTAAGTAATGTCTTTAAATCCGGTCCTGAGGTATGAAACCCCGGACTTTACATCCTTTCACGGTTTTGGAGTGACGCACACACTGGATGACGAGTGTGGGGCGTGCACGAGTTGGAAATTTGAAAAAATGTTCCTTTTTAGGCAACTATTGAGTTGCGAAACTGCTTTTAAAGCATATGATTTATAATATTACTGTGTTTTGTTATACTTGGGCTGTAAGCCATGTTTGGGGCCTTGTGCCGATCTGTTTTAACCCCTTGGGGGCTATTTTTACTAATATTCCTCACTTATTATATTATGATTTTACACTCAGTCTCTTGCGAAATGGTTGACACTCCTATTTGATGATATTACTATTTCTTGAAATGAAATACTATTTTGGGTCGAGAACCCCGTTTTATTCATGTCCCGAGTGGCATGCTGAGAGTGTCTGACTGAGTGAGGCCGAGGGCCAATGTTGTGAGGATATTTATGATATGAGAGAGGCCGAGTGTCTATGTTGTTGATGCCATGATTTGGCTATTTATAGCGCTTGGGCTGCAGGAGCCCCTCCGGAGTCTGTACACACCCCAAGTGAGCGCAGGTACCTACTGAGTGTGAGTGCCGAGTGACGAGTGACGAGTGATTGGGAGGTATGAGTGACTGTGAGGTGCTAAGTGACTATTACTGAGTGATGGTGAGGTACTGAGTGACTGTTACTGAGTGATGGTGAGGTGCTGAGTGACTATTACTGAGTGATGGTGAGGTGCTGAGTGACTGATTATGAGTGATGATTTGGCCCGAGGGGCGGTTTATAATGACATTTTTGCTGAGATCTGATTATGATTCATTTCATCTTTCATACTGATTTCTTTGGGAACTTTACTGAGAAACAGTTGAGAAACGTACTTGTTCAAAGGATTTTTACGAGAATTGGTTTTCAAACATATGTACCGAATGTATACTTTATTAAGACTCAATATTTTACTATTTGTGAATTAGTGTTTTGTTACTGTGTGTTTCTTATCTTCAGACTTGATTTATTTTCATTACTACTGAGTTGGCGTACTCATCATTACTCTATGCACCTCTGTGTGCAGATCCAGGTACTGGTTCTGAGCAATAGTCATCTGAGTCCGTTCGGCGTTAACATTCGGGATTTTGAGGTAGTTGTCCAGCGTCCGCAACATCTCTATTTCCCTTCCTTCATTTAGTATTTTGTATTTGTTCGGAGACCTTGTATTATGACATTAGCAGTGTAGTATTACTCTTAGATGCTCGTGATCTATTGACTCCAGTTCTGGGGATTGGTTACAGTCTGTTAGATTATTTATACTACTTAAAGAATTTGAGTATTATATACTGGCTATGAAACGTTATTTGATGAATTTGGGATAATTCGCCAAAGTAATTGGGTAATTATGTGAAAATAGCTAGCCTAGTTCCACAATAGGCGCCATCACAACCAGTTAGGATTTGGGGTCATGACATTGACTTAAACATAGGCATCTCCTTAGACCCCACATTACTTATTATATGACTTATACACTTATTACAATATCCAATTGATGTTCATCATATTAATAGCACATAATATATTATAGTTAGCCTACCTGGCACCACGAAATCGTAAATTACTTAGCGAAATTTTCCGGGGCCTTACATTCTCCCCCGCTTAGGATCATTCGTCCTCGAATGAGAAGTAGAGTCCGCCCCAAACACTTAACATAATATATCACTTTTTTCACCTACCTCAAGTCCCTAAATTTTGAGTAACTTCCAAATTTTTTAGAAATTTCGGCAGCGTCTCCTTTGTAACTAGGCCTATCCACCTGCCAGAGAACTACCAAAACCATCCTAACAACACATCCACAACTCGAAAACAAAGCACCACAATGTATATATCAATAACATGAATCTCAGCATTACAAGCACTACATTATCATAATGATACCTGGACATGGACTACACATTTTTAAATCATAAAACCTAGAAGGTACCTTTCAAATCAAAACCAATTGTTATACAATCAAGCGAAAATATTTTCTTTCCACGACACTTTTGGCCTTCAAGGTGGCCTCCTCGACTTACATACTTTGCCATAACACATTCACGGAAAAAATCTCAACTCCCAAACTTATCTAACAAGGATGAAAACTTGATACCTCGCATAAGCTAACTATCTATTAACTTCACCTTCAATAATTTCCACCGGAATGATGCACAAAGGATTTCCAACTACCTTCTTAGACATAGACATATGAAAATACAAAATACATGGAGAACAACGATGGGGAAACATCATACTCATAATGCGACCTAATATGAACTACACTTATTTCACCTTCATTATCAATTCACATAACATCTTCAGGGAGAAAATATTGAGAATAACCTGCTCACCTGTCACGTCCCAAAACCAAGGAGCGCGACCGACGCTCAATAGTGTAAACCCGACTGAGCAAGCTTGTTAGGTTTCATTCTACCCAAACTAATTCATGAATAAATAGGAGATAAATTCTATCAATCATACTTCATAAATATTTCATTAACTTTCCTTTTTTTTACATTAGCAGTTTCAACCATAATATCCAGAATAGTACAATTTTTATAGATATGATGAAAAACATATTTTCCAAATACCAATATTTCTAGTTTAATTCCAATACCCGACACCACCACAACCTGTCTACGGAGCCTTTAAATACAATTGAAGAGAAATATGGAAATGCCGGCAACAAGGCTCCGGTTATACCTCAAATGAAAAGTACACAATAACCATATGACGGGACCCCGAAATGTAATGGGGATCCCCAAGTTAGCTGGAAGGAACATACCGCTATCGTTGATCGCTGCCGCCTACTGTCGAAACACTTGCATTCATTAAAGATGAAACGCCCCCGGCAAAAGGGACGTTAGTACTGTCGAATAGTACTAGTATGTATAGCTAAAAATCCTCTTTCAAAATAGAGTGCCCATAGAGGCAAAGACAACACATATAAACAACAAGTCACAACCAACAATATTCAAATAACAAATTTAAACATGACGATTTTTCAAAGTATTAAAATAGTATATATATATATATATATATATATATATATATATATATATATATATATATATATATATATGTGNAACTACATTGTCCGTGGGGAGATGGCCTAGCCGATCGGGCGTGATCGGACTCCATGCTAACAAAGACGGTGGAATATCGGTGCTAATGATTTTCCAACCAAATATATATATATATATATATATATATATTTGGTTGGAAAATCATTAGCACCGATATTCCACCGTCTTTGTTAGCATGGAGTCCGATCACGCCCGATCGGCTAGGCCATCTCCCCACGGACAATGTAGTTTGACATGTGATGCGAAAGAAAGTTTTTACAAGAGTAGTACCACCATGTGCGCAACATGGAGTCTGATCTCCACCCGATCAGCTAAGCCGCCTTCCCACATATGCCGTGTGGATTGGCTTATTTCCTTTTTCCAATTCACAAGTACCAATTTCATCCCAATTTAGGGGAACAACCACAATCCACCCCTACACCGGCACGAGTAGTTTCAGGTGTGGGACTTATGACCCACCTTTCCTCGGTTTTACTAATGATACTCCCAAAAACATTTTTAGTTTGATTTTCACATACAAAGGTAAACATAAATAGAAATGTATTCATCTTAGAATCTTCCACATTGTATAGATCTTTATTAGTATTTTTGACCACTCATATTAACAGCATCTCCTTAGCTCTTTGGGACTTTCACAAGGTTCTCTATTTAGGGCACGATGGCAGTATTTCTGTAACGACCCGGTCCATCATTACGCGGTATACACATCTATTCCTTTATTTCTATCTTGTAGTAGCTCGGTTAGACTATTCGTGAAGTGTTGGGGTTAGTTGGTTCGGGTTCGGAGTGAAAATAGAGTGGATTGAGACACTTAGTCTCTAACAAGAGCTTTAGAGTTGGAAAAGTCAACCTGGAGTTGACTTATTGGTAAACGACCTCGAAATGCGGGTTTATGGTTTGGAGAGCTTCGTTAGGTGAATTGGGACTTAGGAGTGTGTTCAGAATATTTTTAGGATGCCCGGTGCAGAATTAGGCTTGAATTGGCGGAGTTAGTATTTTGGCGAATTCCGATTGATAGGCGAGATTTAGATCCGAGGGTCGGAATGGGATTCTGAGAGTTGCTGTAGCCTCGTTATATCATTTTGGACTTGCCCGCAAAATTTCAGGTCATTCGGAGATGGTTTGGTTGGGGTTTTGATCAAATGCGTGTTTCAGAAGTTTTTGGAAATCATAGGCTTGAATTGGATGAGAATTAATGGTTTTGATGTTGTTTTTGGTGTTTTAATGGCTTGACAAAGTTTGAATAACCATGTTTGATATTTTGGTATGTTTGGTTGGGGTCCCGAGGGGCTCGGGCTTGAATTCAGGTGTTAAACGGAAAGTTAGAACCCAAATATGCAGCTGAAGCTGCTGTTGCTGGTGCGATCGCACCTGCGATGCTTGGGCCACAGGTGCGGATATCGCAGGCGCGAGAAGGATGGCGCAGGTGCGAGGTTTGGTCGCTGGGGCGGAATGAAGATCGCACCTGCGAGGTCGCAGGTGCGGGGGATGACGTCGCTGGTGCGGGCTCTGAGTTTTAAGTGAAGAACCGCTGGTGCGATCAATATGTTGCCCCTGCGGGCCCGCTGTTGCGATAAAGAGGCCGCAGGTGCGAAAGAGGTCGCAAGGGAGGATGGAGGTCCGCACCTGCGATGTCGCAGGCGTGAGAAGAGTATAGCGGGTGCGGGAGCTGGGCAACTTGAGTGATATTCGCAGGTGCGGTTGAAAGGTCGCACATGCGGAGTCGCAGGTGCGAGAAAGGCACCGCTATT
>ML255294.1:6551-110483 GCA_005239495.1 Nicotiana undulata
TGGGTTGGGGGGTTGTGTTGGATTATAGGGACTCATTTGGGCTTGGGCAGGCTAGCCCAAGTCCAATCTTAATACTTTAGCTTAGTTAATTAATTAATTTAATTTAACTAATTCTAATTACCTTTTAAAAAAAATGTAATAACTAATTTTGACTTGTTTTTGCTTAATCATAAACTAATTGATGAATTAAGTGAAACAATTAATTTGACACTCATATATTTCAAAGAATCAATGTTTTTACAATTTGTTAGGAAAAATGACTAAATTTAGCAATTAGTTATTAAAACTACATTACATCAAATAATCATCATTCGTTTGTTATTTAATTCAATTAATTATAAATAATAAATTTATAATTCCTTGATAATAATGATGCGCCTAATTTATGTGATTTTTAATAATTTTAAAAGATGAATTATGAATATGCAATGCAAAAAAAATTCACAAATACGCTAAAATTCAACAAAATTTATAAAATTAATTTATTTATTGAATATTTTAGGAGTATATGGTGGGTGATAAATCACGTGATCACATTAGCTATTTTGAAAAATATTTTAATTAATTTGAATTGGGTATTCAACAAATAGCCCATTTTTAATTCAATTACAGCCTACTAGAATTAGCCCAAAACCTCTAATTAAACCAGCCCAATACCCAAGCCCAATCCTAAACCTACCCGGCCCAATTTCGGTTTAATCTGGACCGGTGATCAATTTTGATCAACGGACCAGATATGTTCTTACCCTAATTAACTTAATAGTCTACTCCCCCAAACCCTCATTGTCTCTACACTTTCCGCCGTCATCTCCTCCCCGTCTCTCTCAAACTCACTCTGCTAAACCACGTCTCCTACTCGCCGGTCGTTTGCTCGCCGGTATTAATGGTGGTTCTCTACCACCCCTAGCCTCTATGGTTTCCCCCCATGCCCAGATTCTTGCTACCCCGAGCTCCTCAAGGGACCAGCGCCTGTTGAACTCACACCTATGGTCTATTCTTGCCGTTCTCAGGCCACCTTGGTCCATCTGAGTAAGATCTTTCTATTTCCGGCTAAATCTATGGCTTCTAAGCCGGAATCTCTCCATCTTTAGGTTGTTTTTCTCTGAAACCCCAATTTTATCTCTTGACTCTTTAGATCTTTAATAGATCTGAGTGTATTTTGAGTTATTTTATTGTTTTCCCTAAGAATCTTTATGATTTTTCAAAACGTCTCTTCGTCTTCATAGCTAGGGTTTCTTAACCCTTTTCAAAACGAATTTTCCTCTGATTTTTAAGTGTTGTTCTATCATTTCTACTGTGTTTAAGCAACTTATTTAGGTTTTCCCCTTCTACTTGATTTACTATGTTAAACAACTCTTTTGATTTTAATCTTGGGTTCTGAGGTTGTCTTGTCTTATTTGTTCGTTTGATTTGTATGTATACCTGTTTTTCACGAATACGTTCTGAGTTTCTGTGATTTTACCCTATTATGCTTATTAGGTTTTTTGATTCTTGCTTCTTCCGCCTATATTATGTTTACTTTGTTTATTGACAGAAACTTGTGATAATATCCTCTACTCAGTACTATTTTCTAGCTGAATCCCTGATTCTCTGTGATTTTTACCTTATTAGGTTTTCTGATTTATCTCTTTTTTCCTCTATTGTGTCTATTCCGTTCATTCACGGAAGTTTGTAGTAATTAGTACTATTTTCTATTTGAATCCCTGATTCTCTGTGATTGATACCCTTTACTGATTTCCTATGTTAACATTCTTTACTAATTTTTGACCTTTAGTTTATTTCTTGCCTTGTTACATGATTGACTATACTGTTAATTGATTCTTATTTCCTTAATTAAGAACCTTATGAACCTAGCCCTTATTGCTTACTCTGTTTGAATTATTTCCTTATCTATTATGCTCCAGTTACACATTGATTTATTTCCTTATTTGGTCACATGTCTCTTAGCGTTTGAAGTTAACTCCCTTAATTAAGGGAGTACTTGTACTGATTTCACTCTGATTGGTTCTGAGTCCCATAATTACTGTAAAATTGTGATTTTAACTTATTCTACCTAGTTTCAAACTACTATATATGTTCTCTCTCTCATTAACACACACAGACGAACTGACATTAGTTCACATTCTCTCATACACTCAAAGCTCTACTGCTTTCTTTGTTACTTGTTATTATAACTGATTAGCCGGTTTCAAGCCAAAGCTAATCATTACACTCTTCTGCCTTCACTTTGTGTTTATTCTCTTTACTGGTATGATCTGATTTCAATTCAAGTTCCAAAATCAATATGTTTCTTCTATTGTTCTGGTTTATCACTATGCTAATTTGTTGCTGTCTATTGCTTGCTCATGTGTTTAACCAGTTTTGCTTAGTATATTAGCTATGTTCTAACCCCTTTAGGGTCATCCTATGTATGAGCATGCTTACTCTATTTGTGACTACACTCTGTTTTGAATCCTTGCCTATGTGTTGCTTAGTTCTAGTATGCATCTGCAATTGTCACCCTAAGTTGTCTTGATGCTATGCTTAATAATGTCTAGTAATTCTATGTCCTCACTGTTGCTATGACATTCTATACCATGTCATCTCCCAATCCCATGAACCCCACTAAAACAATTCTGATTCTATAACTATGTTCTAACTATCACTCTTAAATCTATGTCTTACTATTTGCACTGTCAGTTACCGCTTAATTGCAAAAGGCTCCTATTTATTATATGTTTATTATGTGTCCCCAGCCCCAATTACCCGTGTGTGAAAGGTTGTCATTTGTTTGTTGCTGAACCTTTTTGGCTCTATGGTTGATCTGTTGTTTTGTTGATTACACAACTCTTGTCAAAAAACTGTTTTACTGAACAATTCTCCTATTTTTATAAAACTACTTCAACTGAGTATTTTCAACACTGTTTTATACCAAATATTTTTTCAAAACTATGTCAAGCACTCTCACTCTACTCTTAGGTCCTTAAGTTATGCCCCTCCAATGTGTGACTACTTAGGGATCCCTATGAGATCCCTCTGAACTCTGATGCATTGAAGTTGGCTCTTCCACACTGCACTTACTCAAATATGGTTGTGAAATATGGGTGTGAGAACTGCCCAGGATCCCTTGAGGTCCTTAGGGAACTCTGACACTCCCGGACATAAGAATGGTTATGGAACTTGGCATATGAGGCTTTGGACAGTTTTGGTATATCTGGTCCTGCTTCAGGCTCCCTATAGTGTAACTTCTTCTTTTCCTTTATCTATTTATGTAATTCATTCAAATATTGGTTTGTAATAATTATTGTAAACGAATATTGGGGATGGCTAGTGAAATGGGGAGGGTAGTTATATGTTTCTATCAATATCAGGTAGATAGCATGTCATAGGATTTACCTTATTTATACTTGCATTAGAATCCTTGCTTTAGGACCAATACATTCAAATCATGCCATGCACTAGATATCATGTCCTTAGGTTTACCGCTTCAGCATCTCTATTGACACCAATACATCTTTATGATTATCACTTAGAAATACTGCTCCTAGGTTAATAAACAACATCAACATAAAAGTTGTCACTCATGTGCATTCATAAATCATGCTCTGTAATTCTCTGTGCATTTAGAAATCATGTCTTTATAAATTCTGTCACTTGCATATTAGATACCATGCTCTAAGGTCTCGTTAAAACGCCTAGTTTAAACTACTGATTCATAAAAAGAGGGAAAAATAGTTTCACATATGATTTATCCAGTTTTAAATAAAACTAGCAATAATACCTGTATTCTCAGACTTACAACACCTGGAACAACATGCTTTTAGGCCAAAAACAACTTCTAAATTGTTTAATGTTTCTGGTAACTAGTATGCAGGATGTTTACTGCTTAACAACTTACAGGTTTAAAATCAATAGTCAAACTGATTAGGACCTTATTGTCAAGTTTATAAAAACAAGTTGTATATTTCTGTGTATTGACATCCACTTAGATATCTTGTTTAGGTCTCTTGTCTAATAAAACTGCTCCTGTTTGTGTTTGAGACGTGCTGCTTATGTGCATTATCTGTGGAGGTAAACTTGGGCCTCTTAACTGCTTCTTTCTGTATTTATCTGCTAAGTCATATGTGTTATTGCATGTCGCCTAGAATTTTCTCTTTTAAAAACCTTAGGGGTTATGTCTAGAACTGCCTATATTAGTGGTCCTAACTTCCTCCGGGACCATTAAGAAGGGATGGGTAACAACACGCATAAAGATCGCTAAATAAAACTCGTTTAATAACCTCTAAGGGGTGGGATAAAGGGTAGACATGGATATGATGATCGGTGCGCTAATGTCACGTGTATCCCCTCTCCTGAGGAGTGATTACCGAGCATTGTACTGATGTGATCCTGTAGGATAAACAACTTAGGACTCCCCTATTCCTTATATATGTATGCTTAGACTGTAAATCCTTTTAAAACCTTATACACGTGCTTAGACTTTTAATCTTTTAAACTTTATCACATATGTGTGCTTAGACTGCGAATCCTTTCAAACCTTTAGTTGTTAATATGTATACTCTTTGACTACCTACTTGCTACATGTTTGAATTCACAATGTTTGTTTGGCCGGGAACCACAGTTGTGGACTTTGAGGGGTGCCTAACATCTTTCCCTTGAAGTAATTCCAAGCCCTTACCCAATCTCTGGTTATCCAATCTGTGTTATAAATGACCCTTAGTAGGTGCCCTAACGCACCTTAATTCATTAGGTGGCGACTCTTCAAAATTCCTTATATATCCCTTTCCCAAAAGGAAATGAGTTGTCCCAATAATGTCAAAAACCCTGACTGATCCAAAAGGAGTGGAAAAAAGGGGCCGCGACAGGAACGAGGAGGTTTTTCGGTGACGGCGGCTAGGGTTAGGTGGGCGTCTGAGATAGAAGAGAGGGGGACAGGGAAACAGAGGCGGCGTAAATGAGGGAAATGAGTAGGGTTTAGGGGTAATTAAAAAAAGGTAATTGATTCTGGATCGTTGATCTTTTGAGATCAACAACCAGGATTTGATCTTATGGTGGGGGGGGGGGGGTTATGTTTTGGGCAAGGTCCGAAATTAAAATAAATTTAAAGAGGATATTTGTTAAATACCCAATTAATTAATAAAATAATTTATAAAAATAGCTAACAAATGATAAAAAATAATGTTGGTGCATAAAAATAATTTTAATAATTATGTAATACTATAAAAATATAAAAATGTCATTTTCTTGTTCAAATAAGGTAATTATACACTTGTGGGCTATTATTGCAAAGTTATTGCAATTATAACCCTAAAACTATAACTGTGGCTATTCATGAAATAATTACAGCTTAGTATAAATATAAATGATAAAATTAAGCCATAAAATTGTTAATAAAACTATTTGTGATGTAATTAGTAATTATTTATATTAATAAAATACTGGGATAAATTAATAAAAAATCCTTAAAAGAATTTATGGAAAATACTAATTTATGCTCATGCATTGTTTTTAAGATATACCTGCATTTTGAAAATAATATAGGGAAAATATGGGTGTCAACAACTGCCCCTCTTTACCTGGGAAGGATGAAAGAGTTATCGAGTAAAGATATGGTGGCCAATTTTGACCGAGTAGAGTGATTTGAGAGACATAGGTCGCACCCTAGTTTCCGAGATACCTACATATCCCTGGTATTACAGGAATCATGTCATGTGTAGTTCTGGATTCACCGGCGAAATATACCGATAAAGTTATCACAAGAACGGACACAAGGTTTTGAACGGGCGAAATGGTTGCAGTGAGTGGTCAGGTTTGAAGTGGTGTGAAGGAACTAGAGCAGGATTGATCTTGTTGGGGTAACGGTTTCTCATCGGGTCACCTGCAAATAGAAATATGTACTACAAGCATATATCTTTGCATAAATTTAAACATGGTGCAAATTCCCTTCGGACCATGAGAATTGTCTTTGGACGGTTGAGGATGACGTCCTTAGACCATGATTTTCTGGGCCATGAATTGTGTGGTTAGGATTCGCAGGCCATGAGATGATGTTCTCGTGCCATGAAAATGGTGCCTCCGAACCATGACGCCTTTGAATAATGATATGCAAGTTTGAGAGATCCTCAGGCCATGGCATGGTGTCTTCCGGCTACAAGGATGATGCCTTCAGACTATGACGCCTTCGGACAAGTTGGCGATATTTCATCCTATGAGGTGCAAAACATGATGCTAGAAGCAACAAGACAAGGCTTAGTCTTGTATGAAGTTGAGGGCAAAGCTTGGCCCGAAAGAAGAGAATAGATAAGTTCATAGGTAAAATTCTTAGTCTCGTGCGAGGTTCGGGAGAGTGCTTAATCCCATGCAAAGTAAAGGCAGTGCTTAGCCTTATGCAAATAGAAAGGCAAGGCTTAGCCTCATGCAAAAATTGGTACAGGGCTTAGTGACATGCAAATGTGAAGGCAATTCTTAGACTTATGCAAATATGGCGGCAGAGCTTAGCCTCATGCAAGATTAAGACAGAGCTTAGTCTCATGCAAGGTTTGGGACAGGGCTTAGTCCCATGCAGAGAGAAGGTATCCTTATGCAGATAGGGAGGCAGGGCTTAGCCTCATGCAAGATTCGGGACAGGGCTTAGTCCAATGCAAAGCGAAGGAAATGCTTAGCCTCATGAAAGATTTGGACAAGGCTTAGTCCCATGCAAAGCGAAGGCAATGCTTAGCCTTATGCAAATATGGAGACAGGTCTTAGCCTCATGCAAGATTTGGGACAGGGCTTAGTCCCATGCAAAGTGAAGGCAATGCTTAACGTTATGCAAATAGAGAGGCAGGGCTTAGCCTCATGCAAGATTGAGACAGAGCTTAGTCTTATGCAAATAGAAGGCAGGGCTTAGCCTTATGAAAATGTAAAGGAAGTGCTTAGCCTTATGCAAATAGAGAGGTAGGGCTTAGCCTCATGCAAGATTGAGACAAAGTTTAGTCTCATGTAAATACAAGGTAGGGCTTAGCCTTATGCAAATGTGAAGGCAATACTTAGCCTTATGCAAGATTTTAGACAATTCTTAGTCTAATGCAATGAAAAAATAATAGATGATAGCAGAGTATTTCTAAATGGGTTCGGTATCTTTGTTGTCATGAAGGCTGTGGTTCCAAGGTGTTCATATTCCTTGTTCCTGCATTGAAAGAAAAATTGTAAGTTTTGTAGGGGGGAGGTCGGTTCGTGCCTCCGTCGGCTTGCTTGACTTTCTTCGCGCTCTCTGAAGATCCTGTTCGAAATATTGGGGTAGCATTTGCTAAAACAAAGCTTATTTCAAAAGCAGGCATGCATAGTTTTCAAAGACATAGTAAAATATAGTTTTGAAATCAGTTAGATGAACCAGTGACTGTGACACGATCAGAGATATTGTGACTGATTTTGCCGTAGAATTTTGAGGGTCCTCCTCAAAATTCTGCCCCAGTTAAATGGACAACACTTCTGACTATTCCATACGCTGCGATCGGCTGAACTTGCTTTGGAATTTTGAGGGTCCTCTTCAAAATTCTACCCCAGTTTCTGATTGTGGGGAAAATAGAAATTTTATTGAATTGTGATCAAACCCACAGGGCTGCCTACGTATCCCCTCTTAAATGTGAATCATGTCGAGCGTAGTTTAATTTACATCATATGAGGAAAACATAAATAATTTACACATAATATCATTTGACTGTATCTAAATTGATTGGCGTTGTCCATATTTCTCCGTCCATTTCTGCGAGTATGAGGGCTCCTCATGTCAGTACTCTGTGAACCATGTAAGGACCTTGCTAGTTAGGAGAGAATTTCCCTTTGGCTTCATCTTGATGTGGGAAGATCTTCTTTAGCACCAGTTGCCCCGGTGTGAACTGTCTTGGTTTGACTCTTTTGTTGAAAGTTCTGGACATTCTGTTTTGATAAAGTTGTCTGTGACATACTACATTCATCCTTTTTCCGTCTATGAGGGCTAGCTGCTCATAACGACTCCTTATCCATTCTGCGTCGCTAAGCTCAGCTTCTTGTATGATTCTCAAGGAATGAATTTCCACCTCGACAGGAATAACAACTTCGGTGTCATAAACCAGCAAATAAGGAGTTGCCCCAGTTGATGTGATGACTGTGGTACGATATCCCAGCAAGGCGAATGGTAGCTTCTCGTGCCATTGTTTGTGATTCCCTACCATTTTCCTCAGTATCTTCTTGATGTTTTTGTTGGCAGCTTCCACGACTCCATTCATTTGAGGCCTTTATGCTGTGGAATTCTTGTGCTTGATTTTGGAAGTCTCACACATGGCTTTCATTAGATCACTGTTGAGATTGGCGGCGTTGTTAGTGATGATGGACTCTGGAACCCCAAACTGACAAAAAAATCCGGTCGCGAACAAAATCCGCAACGACCTTCTTAGTCATAGCTTTGTAAGATGCGGATTCAACCCATTTAGTGAAGTAGTCGATAGCCACTATAATAAACATATGCTCATTTGAGGCAGTGGGCTCGATCGGACCAATGAGATCCATTCCCCAAGAGAAAAAAGGCCAAGGTGAGCTTGTTGCATTAAGCTCGTTTGGCGGCACTTTTATCATATTTGCATGTACTTGAAATTGATAGCACATTTGAACATACCGGATACAATCTGTCTCCATGTTCATCCAGAAAAAGCCAGCCCTACGTTTCTTCTTGGCCAAGACAAAACCATTCATATGCGGGCCGACGGCCCGACATGTATCTCCTCAAGAAACTTAGCAGCTTCTTTCTCATCGATACACCTTAAAAGTCCCAGATCAAGAGTTCTTCTATATAGGTCCTCCACTGTGGAAGAAATTATTGGACAATCTCCGAAGCGTGCATTTCTGAGTATGGTTTGCATGCTCCGGGTATTCTCTTTTTGTCAAATACTCTTTAATGTCGTGGAACCAAGGCTTCCCGTCTGTTTCTTCCTCGACATGAGCACAATATGTCGGCTGATTATGGATCCTTACTGGATAGGATCGATGAATTTCTTGTCTTGATGTTGTATCATTGATGACAAAGTGGCCAATGCATCGGCAAACTCATTCTGAATCCTGGGAACATGCCGAAACTCTATCTTTGTGAATTTTTTCTTCAATTCCTGCACATGGTACAGATATGGCAATATCTTGTAATTCTTGGTAGTCCATTCTCCTTGTACCTGGTGCACAAGCAAATTTGAATCGTTGATTACTAGCAGTTCCTGAATGTTCATGTCAACAACCATGTTGAGTCCTAATATGCAAGCTTCTTATTCCGCCATGTTGTTAGTGCAGGGGAATTTGAATTTCGCAGATACTGGATAATGTTGGCCAGTCTCTGATATCAAGACGGCTCCAATGCCGACTCCTTTTAAGTTTGTTGCTCCATCAAAGAACATTCTCTAGCTGTCGTAGGATTCAGCAATGTCTTCTCCTAAAAATGATACCTCTTCATCGGGAAAATATGTTTTCATGGGTTCGTATTCTCCTCCCACGGGGTTTTCAGCAAGGTGATTTTCCAGTACCTGACCCTTGACTGCTTTCTCAGTTACATAGACAATGTCGAATTCACTCAACAAGATTCGCCACTTAGCCAGCTTGCTAGTGAGCATGGGCTTCTGAAAGATATACTTCATGGGATCCATTCTCGATATGAGATATGTGGTATAAGCACAAAAGTAAAACCTCAACTTCTGAGCTATCCAGGTTAAAGCGCAGCAAGTACGTTCCAACAAAGAGTATCGTGCCTCATAAGGTAATAGATGGCATGTTCTTTTCTCCCTGTCTCGTCGTGCTACCCCAGAACGCAGCCGAAAGCTCCATCTAGCACTGCAAGGTAGAGTAACAGTGGTCTACCTGGCTCTGGTGGGACCAAGATTGGTGGTGTTGATAAGTACTCCTTGATTTTGTCAAAAGCCCTTTGACAATCCTCGGTCCAACTAGTTGCAGCGTCCTTCTTCAGCATCTTAAAAATCGGCTCACATATAACTGTGGACTGGGCTATGAAACGGCTGAAGTTGTTAAGGCATCCCAGGAAACTCATTACATCCTTCTTACTCTTCGGTGGAGGTAGCTCTTCGATGGCTTTGACCTTTGATGGATACAATTCTATTCCCCGGCGGCTAACGATCAATCCCAATAACTTTCTGGCAGGAACCCCGAATGCACACTTTGCAGGGTTTAGTTTCAGGTTGTACTTCCGCAGTCTGTCGAAGAATTTCCTTAAGTCTGCTATATGATATGTAGACTTCTTGGATTTAGTGATGACATCATCCACGTACACCTCTATCTCCTTATGCATCATGTCATGAAAAAAAGTAGTCATGGCCCTCATGTAGGTGGCCCTAGCATTATTTAGGCTGAATGGCATCATCTTGTAACAGTACACCCCCATGGTGTAATGAAAGCTATTTTCTCAGCGTCCTCCTCGTCCATCCAGATCTAATGGTAATTGGCAAAACAATCTACAAAGGACTGGAGTTCATGCTTAGCACAAATGTCGATTAAGATGTGTATGTTTGGAATCGGGAAATCATCCTTTGGGCTGGCTCTGTTGAGATATCGATAATCGACACAGACTCTAACTTTCCCATCATTCTTCGAAACTGGCACGATGTTGGCTAGACAAGTTGGATATGCAATTACCCTAAGGACCTTGGCCTTGATTTGCTTAGTAACCTCCTCCTTGATTTTCAAGCTCATATCACGCTTGAATTTCCTAAGTTTCTGCTTCACTGGTGGACACATTGGGTTTGTGGGCAACTTGTGGACACAATGGATGTACTTAATCCGGTCATATCATTGTATGACCATGCAAATATGTCCTCAAACTCTTTCAAGAACTGAGTGTACTCCTCTTTCTCTAATGGCGACAAGTGAATGCTGATGCGGTTCTCCTTGACGGTTTCAGGATCTCCCAAGTTAATTATCTCAGTTTCGTCCAGGTTGGACTTAGTCTTGTTCTCAAAATCCTCTACTTCTCTAACAATTTCCTCGGGTATGGCATCCTCTTCTTCTGAATCACTATCCTTTTGTTGTGTTTCCTAATTACATGTCACAATTGCCGGTTCATCGAGATAGGAAATAGTAATGTTGTATGGATAAAGATACGAGAGAAAAGTGGTAATAATAAACATCAATTTATTGAAAGTGTCAAACAAATGCGATTTTCAATAATTTAAATAACGTTTTGGAACATCGGAAATATTATTTAAAACAAAATGCCAAAAAGGGAAATCATTTTTTTCTTAGAAAACAAAATAAACAATGTTGTTCAGCCTTGCTACCCCGGGACTCGTCGGGCCCTGGATGGTCTGACAGTCCAGTTCTTGAGGAATGTTCCTCTCTCCATAGCTCGGATAGTAGGGCCTTCCGTCTCCTCCTCCTCAACAATTACGCAACAGTCCATGTCATCATCCTCCAAGAACAGGAGCCTTAATGCTGCTAACGCTTCTTCCTCCTCTGATCCCCATATAATGTCGGCCTGATAGAAAGTCTGACTCAGGTGTGGCACGGTCTTCTCAAGTGTATAGTATGGACCACGCCACGCTAGTGACCAATTGCAAAATTCCTGACAGGTGTACTGATATCCTAGCCCAAATGTGGTACCATGGCGCTTTAGTTGTATCGATTTGGAGATGCCCTGGAGATTTTTACCAAGCCCCTTGTCGGGCTCATATCCTTTCCATGATAGCATGCTTGCTATCTTGCTACTCCACCAATTATCCTTCTCTATTGCGTTAACCCGTTCAATACGATGGTAGGTTTCTCCACCTAACCTTCTTCTGTTTTCAACCACCGGGATGGGCTGACTAGTGTAAATGGGGTTGTTCCCATCTCCATGGATAATTACTTCCTGGTGATTCCACTCAAACTTCACGGACTGATGTACGGTTGATGCTACAGCCCCAACAACATGTATCCATGGTCGTCCAAACAATATATTATAGGATGCAGATATATCCAGTACATGAAACTCGAAATCAAACCATGTAGTCCCCATCTGCAGACAGAGATTAATCTCTCTAATGGTAGCCCTTTGCGACCCATCGAATGCTTTTACGTTCATAGTTCCCTCTCGTATCTTATGCATGCCTTTGCCCAACCTCTTCAATGTCGTTAATGGGAAAATGTTGAGACTGGATCCCCCGTCAATCAGAACTCTGGAAATAAACTTGTCTTCACACTGCATTATGATGTGCAATGCCCTGTTGTGATTCAAACCTTCAGGTGGCAACTCGTCCTCGTGAAAGGTGATTTTGTGGCTTTCCAGCACTTGCCCTACCATATTGGCTATTTCTCCACTAGTGATGTTGTTGGATACATATGCTTCACTCAACACCTTTAATAGAGCATTCCTGTGTGCCTCTGAATTTTGTAGCAGCTACAGGAAAGATATCTGAGCGAGAGTCTTGTTCAAATGATCACGACAGAATACCCCTTGTTGTACCTTTCTCCAAAGGTCATCTGGGCTAGTTTCAATAATGGGCGGTTTGCTGGAGGCCTGCTTACTAGATTTCCCCAAATGTTCTGTCGTATAGACCCTTCCCGTTCTGGTCATCCCTTGTGAAGCTCCGTATTCCTCCATTTTGGACTTTTCTTTTCTTCTAGCTTCGTCCAAATAATCCCAGGGTACAACCTTAGTGCTGAAGGGCGATGTGGTTGACACTGTCAGTGTGAAAGGTGTGGCTATTTCCACCTCAAATGGAACAGGTGCAGCTGCAGGTGGTGCTACCTCAACCTCAAATGGAACCGATGCGGTTACCTCAACCTCAACTAGCGTATGTAGCTGCACCACAATAGGATTGAGCATGATTGCGGGTTTCTTAGGATCATCACCCTCTTTGATAAGTCCAATTGATCCCTCGGGATCCCATTCTTTATCTGTTTCTATCACATTGATCCCTTCACCCCTATGATCTGGAAGAGGATTGTTGCGGACGTTGGGTGTAGCTTCCTTCGCCTGGATGACCTTATTATCAATCAAGGTCTGGATCTTATCCTTCAATGTCCGGCACTCGTCAATGGTGTGCCCTTTCATACCGGAATGATATGCACATGTTTTATTCGGATTGACCCATTGGGATGAATTCTCCATGGCCACAACAGAAATAGGGGTGGCGTAACCAGCAACCTTCAACCTTTCATACAATTGGTCAATTGGTTCAGCAATGGCAGTTTATTGTTTGGGTGGTTTGCGGTCGAAGTTAGGTCGGGGTCTCGGGTAGTTTTGACGAGTTGGAGGTGACTGAAAGGTTTGGAATTATATGTATGGTAAGTAGCGGCTGGTTGGGAATATCTGGGAGGTGATGGTTGGCATGTGGGTGGAGGTTTTTGATATGCGAGTGGAGAGGTCTGATATACAAATGGAGTTTTGGGTCCTTGGACAACCATTACTGCTCCCACGTCCTTCTTCTTTGATATACCACCTGATTGCAGTGCTTTGTTTGTGGCCTGCAGTGCCTCAAAATTTGTCACCATTCCACTTTTAATACCCTCTTCAATACTTTCTCCGAGTTTGATGATATAGAAGAATTTATGGTTCTAAATAACCATCAATCTTTCATAGTACTGTGGATCTGGTCCCTGACAAAGAACTCGTTCATCTGTTCCTCGTCCAATGCTGGTCTGACCTTGGCTGCTTCTGACCTCCACCGAGTAGCAAATTCGCGGAAGGTCTCAATTGGCTTCTTATTTAAGTTCTGGATATAGATGACATTCGGCGCATTCTCCGTATTAAATTTGAACCTGTCCATGAAGTCAGATTCCATGCTCTCCCAATTAGCCCACTTCTTATGATTCTGGCATATGTACCAGGACAGGGCATCTCCGGTAAGACTCCTCATGAAGAGCTTCATTCAGATCCTTTAATTGTTTCCGACCACGAGCTTGTCACAATAAATTCTCATATGAACCTTGGGATCACCTGTTTCGTCAAACATTTCGAATTTGGGAGGTTTGTAACCCTCCGGCAGATCCACATCTGGTTGTATGCATAGATATTCATAGTTTAGACCTTCTATCTCTTTACCTCCTTCGACGCCCTGAACCCGACTTGTGAACTTCTTGAGCTCCTCAACCATGTTCTTAATAGCATATCCTTTTTAGCGGATTCTGGTTTATAGGATATGGGTTTAGTGGAGTGAGGTAGGGTTTCCACGTATATAGGGTTGTTTTGATGACTGGGAGTTTGGGTATAATGATGATCATTGGTGGAGTTTTGGGGTTCGCGAATAATTTGTGGGGTATATTGGGGAGTATGGTAGGTGTTTTGATGATATTGTCAAGGGATAGTTTGATTCTGCGGTGGGGTTGTATAATGGTGAGGTGCGGGAGGATTCTTTGGGAGTTTGTTAGGTGTGTTTTGAGGTGGTACGGGGTTCTGGGTGTTTGAGTGGTTGACGTCTGGGATATTGAGTGTGAGGAAGAGGTTTGCTAAGTTTCGGACCTGCTCGAGCTCACCCTGAAGTTCTAGTATTTTCTGCCCAAGCCGTGAAACCGCATCATTTAGGGCCTGAGTACCATGACCATCGGAAGCTTCCGCATTTTCATCATGTGCATTGTTGTCTTTTCTAGTGTCGTTCAAATCATCCATTTTTCCTTTTCCCTTGCCTTTTGGTGGACTAGAAGGAGGAGAAGTTGGAGGGCTCTAGATCTAGTATGATAAGTTGATGATGCCACTATGCGCGAACCAACCTTTGGGGAATGGGAATAATCAAAGAAAGAAAAACAAAAAGGTAACCAAGTCAGTAAGAGTTTTGAAAAGAGTATTTGCAGTATTTAAACACATATTGCAGAAATGTAAATGCGCGTCCTAATTTGGGAGCCTCGTTGTGCCCAAGTTAAGCCTAGCGACAAGTTGTTTTGGAGGACTGAAATGCCAATAACTACCTCATTTCATTAATGTAAAAACAGATGAATCCAACACGACACTAAGATAATAAAAGATAAGTCATTACTGGCACTTGGCCTTATTACATGTGGAAAAGCAAATAAATCTAATCTACTTGGTCCCAGAAGGACCTTCCCAGGCTTGATCTTCCTAACTCCATCTATCAGGTTCCCCAGTTTGCGCAGGCCCAATTGCAGGTAAATTCTTGCTAGATGTCTTCCCTCGCTTCCTTCAGCATTCTGGCAGTCGTCGACCCTCTTTCTAGTTTTTTCTTCCAGCTCCATCAAACCCTGCTCCAGATATTCTACCCTTTCATTGGAGGTGATAGCCATTTCCCTCCATTCATTGATCAATCTCATGTTTGTCTCATGTATCTCCTGATGTTCGGCCTCGGAGTCATGAATCCTCTTGCGCAATTTGTTGTATTTTACTTGGGCTCAGCATCTTCGTCTATGACCTTGTTTCCCCGACCGATTCCTGGCTCAACTATCCCAGGTAGGTTGTCCTCCAACCATGCCAGGTAAAAAGGTGCATGTCCCGCATGATACCTGTCTGGCTTGATGGTGTCCTTCTCCACAATAATCTTTGAGTTCCACATATCATGAGCTTGACACTTGTAAGGGATGTCGTCGTCCTGAAAATCCGCCCGTAAATGACTTATCTTTGCAACCCGCGGTATGACCTTCTTCCTACCTGCTTGTCTCATAACCCTGATGGGAATAGAAGGGTATATCCCCCTTAACCCGATCAACACTAAGTAAGGAGCGTCCCTAGACCTGATGATGAACTCGCCAGTAGGGAACCATTCAAACATCCACTGGACCTGATCCTCAGTCAAATTGTCGAAGAACTCCACCCATTACTTAGCACTTTCTGGTTGAGGGAACCTGTCCGGGATATAAGTCATCCTCTTAGGGTGATGGAAGGCTATATGATCATTCCACGCTCTTCGTGGAAACTCTTGACGATATTGACCCTTTTGGATATTCTCCAATAACCAAAGCTGCAGCAACAGATTGCAACCTTCGAAATGTGTGTTCCTTCTGGCAGCGGTCCAAAGCCCGGTAGATATCAACTATGATCATAGGGACTATGGTGTATATTTGCCCCTCTATTCCTTCCATTAAAGTTTTGGATATGATAGTAGGCTATATTACGCAATGTAGATGCTATTTACGCTCTAAGTTAACCATACTTTATTAAAGTTTTAAGTGCTAAATGATAACAAAATGTCCTAATTGAGGTTTTTATGCTTTGCAAGAGCTAATCCGAGTTAGGAAGATAATATGGAGTGTTTTGGGGTCAAAGATGTAGATACAAGGCCAATCGAGAAGAGCCCGGACGAAAAGACTCAAGAAAAAGCGAAGGAAAACTGGACAACAGCCCACCGCGATCGTGGTCGGGCCGCGGCTGGAATGCGGTGGGCCAAGTGCGAGAAACAGAATTGTTAAGAACCACCGCAGTCGTGTCGTGGTTGGTTCGCGGATGCGGTCGAGCTGGGTAATGTCAAGAAAGTCTAGGGGCTTAAGTGTAAAATGGGGGAAACTTGTCCTAACCCTATATAAACTCAACAAACTCGCCCAAGTCAAGGTTAAGCTTGTTTTAGACTCAATTTGGAGGCAAGAACAAGTGTGAGAAGATCAAGCTAAAATTAGAGTTTTTCATTCTTCTTCCTTTATCATTATTTTGTTAATCATGAGTTATTTTTGGCTTTATTTTGTTCTATCATGCATAGCTAAAAATTTCGTCTAGGGTTGATGGAACAAATTGTTAGATGAAGTTTTGATTCTGTTTTGTTATAATCGAGTCGGGTTTATTCTATGAGCGTTCAACTATGTTTTGTATGGTGATTATTTGAATGGACCCTTGATTAATCGTGTTTAATTGCCTTTTGTTGCTTGAGAAATAACACTAGGTTAGATTGGTGTTGAACAACACCACTTTTGGGTAATTGAAGAGACTCATTACTTGAATTTAAAAGTGGGCTTAGAAATAACGAAACTTTGTCGGGATAATTCTGAGCTACATAAATTATTAGCTAGAGTAGTTCGAGAGAATACTTATAGTAAATTATTGTAATTGATCGAGATATAATTGCGGTAGCCCATAAATCATAATCCTCATAGAGTATTACGGCGAAATTATAGCAAAAGAGTTAAGAATTAATCCAGCAATTGGGGAAATCAATACCCTAGATATTTTTACCCTTGAATTCCTCTTTACTCTTGAATATTGTTAGTTTTAATATCATTTTATTAAGCTAAACAAATTCCATTATTTATTGATAAAAATCTTGCATCCAGAAATGGTCCGAGCTTGTACTAGTGTTACTAAGAGTTGTAGTAGATAGGTTGGTTCCCTGAGGATTCGACTCTGCACTTGTAAACCGGATTATATTTGCAACAACCGCTTTGTCCTTTTTATAAGGCATAGTTGGGTGTGATCAAATTTTGGCACCGTTGTCGGGGAACTAACAGTGTTATTTATTACAACTTAGAAGTACTTCTAGGATTTTTAGTTTAGATCAATTTTCTATGGTGTTAAATATTTTTTTCCATTGAAATTCTCACGTTTGAACTCTTGTGTGACTCAGGTGTATGCCTAGAAACTCTTCTAGGACTGGTGAACTTCTCGAAGGACTCTCAGACCCCGAGAAAACATTCAGAGCATTCAACCATGCCAACAAGAAGAACAAACATTTCCAACAAACACACAAACTCGAAACTAAAATGGACAACGTGGAAAGCGTCAATGCAAACAACTGGGAACCTCTTGTGCCAAACGATGGAGTGGTGGCACCTCTTGTGCCAGAAGCTGCACTTTATGATTGGGCACAGCCAACAGCTGACAACCTGGCCACCGCCATTGTTGTTCCCCAGGTACAAGCAGAGACATTCCAGATCACCAACAACATGTTGCATCTGCTGCAGAATAAGGGACTGTTCTCCGGGTCACACATTGAAGATCATCAACAACACTTGAAAAATTTTCTGTCAATTTGTGTGACCCAAAGGCAGCCAAATGTGACCCCAAAATCTATCAAGCTGCTACTGTTCCCATTCTTTGTGACTGGAGAAGCTCAAACTTGGCTGAATTCACTCCCAATAAATTCCATTGCCATGTGGGATGAATTAGTCAAGCAATTCCTGAATAAGTTCTACCCCCCCTCCCCAACAAGACTGCAAGGCAGATTGATGAGATATTGCATTACAAGCAGAAACCTACTGAAACCTTGCAGGAATCTTAGGAAAGGTTCAAAAGGATGCTAGTGAAGTGTCCACACCATGGTATTCTAGACCAGATGCTTGGCCAGAGATTCTACATGGGGTTGGCAGACAATTTGAAGGCCAATGTAGACGCTTCAGATGGGGGTGCATTTCTGATCAAGACATTCACAGAGTACAAATTCCTTCTTGATAAGATGGCCCAGAATTCAAGGTGGATGACGAGAGGTACGACCTTGACACTAATAGTGCATACAGTTCCTCTTGACCCAAATAATTCACATGCAGAGAACATAGCCACACTCATGACTCAGATGAGTATATTGACAAAGAGGATTGACGAGGTGGGTACAAAGCAAGTGCATATCGTTGACACAACAAATGGAGGATTATGTACCCCTTGCATTAATTAGTCTTATGTGTGTTCATGGAGTGGAGAAGGTGACGACCAGGGTTTCAAAAAGGATATAAATTATGTCAACAATTTTGGGGGTCAGAGGCAAGGAGGACAACAATGGGGACCATCACCTAACCAACAGTACATGCCTAACATGCCACAACCTGGAGGTATATGGCCAAGGGGCCAAGTGGTGCCATATAAGAGACAATAGGGCTATCAATAGCAGCACCAGCAACAGTTAGCATATCAGCCACCTCATCAACAACAAGACAACAACATGGTGGAAATCAGGGGCATGCTGCAACAACTCATTGTAAAAATGGTAAGATGCAGGAAAAGTTGGCAACACATGACTCAACAATTAAAGGCATTGAAACTCAACTAGGACAACTGTCCATGGCCTTGAATAACCGCCCTAGGGAACATCGCCGGCAGACACGAACATTAACCCAAATGAGCAAAACCCGAATCAGCTAATGGAAGTCAGTCTCCAGAATGGGAGAGATATAGACATGGAGCAAGAAGTTGCTCAATACAGAAGAGAGATTACATCAGCCACTCCAGTTCCATTAGAGATAAATGAATCAGCATAACTCACTGAAGTGGTGGTTGAACAGGCACATGTTGATAAGGGTAAGGCTAAAGGGAGTGAACAAGTCTCAGAACAGGTGGTACCTCTTGTGCCACAAAATTCCAACAAAGAACAACCAGCAAGTAGTGGACAAAGAGTGATGCATGCACCATTCCCTCAGAGATTGGAAAAACAAAAGAAAGAAGATCAATACAGGAAATTCATGGAGATGCTATGTCAGATTCAATTAAATATTCCCCTGATGGATGCTTTGAGGGAAATTCCATGATATACAAAGATGATGAATGACCTAATGTCGCAAAAATTTGACTTTCAGGACCTGTCCACGGTAACTCTGACAGAAACAAGTAGCGCGGTAGTGACAAGACCTATGGCTCAAAAGATGTGTGATCCAGGTAGCTTCACTATTCGGTGTACTATTGGGAGTTATGCTTTTGCAAAAGAATTGTGTGACTTAGGAGCCATCATAAACTTGATGCCCTTGGTAATATATACAATTGGGCATTGGCAGAGCTAGGCCGACTTCGATGCTGTTGCAACTGGCTGACCGCACGGTTAAAAGACCGACGGGGATTCTTGATGATGTGCTGGTGCAAGTGGGGAAATTTATATTCCCCGCAGACTTTGTTATTCTTGACTGGCAGGTAGATGAGGAGATACCCATCATTTTGGGACGGCCATTCTTAGCCACTGGGAGAGCATTAATTTATTGCGAGACTGGGGAATTAAAAATGAGGTTGAACGATGAAGAAGTAATATTCAACGTTCAACAATCCATGAAGAGACCTAGTGAATATGCAAACTGCTCACTAGTGGAAGCTGTGGATGTAATTTTTCAAGAAGAAGATGAGACCCTTAATGCCAAAGATCCATTGGGAGCTTGCTTGACAAATTTAGAAGAGATGGATGGTGAATGGTTGACAGAGTGGGTCATGGCCCTCGAGGGCCAAGGATTCTGGAAAAGGGAACCTCAGTTCGAGCCCCTTTGTTTGGAAGAGAGAGTGACACCACCTGCAAAACCATCAATAGAAGAACCACCACATCTGGACTTGAAACCACTTCTAGCCCACCTCAGGTATGCTTTCTTGGGTCCCAATTCTACTCTGCATGTTATTATATCATCTGGTTTGCTAGCTGCGCAGGTAGAACAATTATTGCAGGTGTTGTAAGAATGCAAGACTGCCATTGGGTGGACCATGGCAGACATAAAGAGTATCAGCCCAGCCTTCTGCATGCACAATATTCTTCTGGAATAAGGGCACAAACCTTCCAGAGAACATCAATGAAGGCTGAACCCGAATATGAAGGAGGTAGTAAAGAAGGAGGTGATCAAGTGGCTAGATGCGGGCATCATCCTTCCCATCTCTGACAGCAATTGGGTGAGTCCTGTCCAGTGTGTACCAAAAAGGGTGGAATTATAATTGTACAAAATGAAAAGAACGAGTTGATCTCAACTCGTACAGTCACAGGGTGGCGGATTTGCATGGACTATAGGAAACTAAACGCAGCCACCTAAAAGGACCATTTCCCCTTGCCCTTCATTGACCAGATGTTGGACAGGTTAGCTGGGTGATCCCATTTTTGTTTCTTGGAAGGATACTCGGGGTATAATCATATATAAATATCCCCGGAAGACATAGAGAAAACGTCCTTCACTTGTCCGTACGACATCTTTTCCTTTCGAAGAATTCCCTTTGGACTGTGCAATGCACCGGCCACATTCCAGCGGTGTATGTTAGCCATTTTCACCGACATGGTCGAGGACATTATAGAGGTATTTATGGATGATTTCTCCGTGGTAGGGGATTCATTCTAGTATTGTCTTCACAGCCTAAAAAGAGTGCTCAAAAGATGTGTGGAGACAAGTCTGGTGCTGAATTAGGAGAAATGATGGTACAAGAAGGAATAGTATTGGGGCATAGAGTGTCCAAAAAGGGAATTGAAGTAGACCATGCAAAAGTTGATGTGATTAAGAAGCTCCCAGCACCCACTTTGGTAAAGGCTGTGAGAAGTTTCCTTGGGCACGCCGGATTCTACAGGCGGTTCATTAAGGATCTTTCTAAAATTGCTAACCCCTTATGTAAGTTGCTTGAAAAAGACCAGCCCTTTGTGTTTTCTAATGATTGAAGGTCAGCATTTGAGGAGCTGAAGAGGAAATTGGTGACTGCACCCATCATTGTGTCACCTAACTGGGAACAACCATTCGAGCTGATGTGCGATGCCAGTGATTATGCTATAGAAGCAGTTTTGGGGCAGCGCAAGGATAAAATGATGCACCCAATTTACTATGCAAGCAGGACGCTTCGTGGTGCTCAGTTGAACTACACTATCACGGAAAAGGAAATTCTCAATGTAGTGTTTGCCTTCGACAAATTCAGTTCATACTTGATTGGCTCAAAAGTTATTGTTTATACCGACCATGGAGCCATTAGGTACTTGATAGCAAAGAAGGAGTCAAAGCCACGCCTGATTCGTTGGGTTATGTTGCTACAAGAATTCGACTTGGAGATTCGTGACCGAAAAGAGATAGACAACCAAGTGGCAGACCACCTTTCAAGGTTAGAAGGGGTAGAAAATAGAACAGAGGTTGAATATATCACTGAGACATTACCAGATGAGCAGTTACTTGTTGTGACAACGGAAGAGGCACCATGGTATGGTGATATTGCTAATTACTTAGCATGTGGTATTATACCTTATGATCTCTCCTCGATTCAAAAGAAAATGTTTTTTAGTGATTGTCATGCTTATTATTGCGATGAACCTCTACTGTTTAAGATATGTGTTGATAACATGATCTGGAGGTGTATCCTCGAGCAAGATCAACCATCTGTTTTGCAGGCTTGCCATGCTTCGCCATATGGTAGACACTTTGGAGGATTCCGGACAGCAACGAAGGTGCTGGAATCAGGACTGTATTGGCCTACACTAATCAAGGATGCCCATGCTTGGGTCAAAAGTTGTGATGAATTTGAAAGGACGGGCGACATATCCCGTTGTCATGAGATGCCAATGACCACAATCCAAGAGGTGGAGGTGTTTGACATGTGGGAGATCGACTTCATGGGGACATTCGTCTGCTCATACGGTAACAAGTATATATTGGTTGTCGTTGACTATGTCTCCAAGTGGGTCGAAGTGGTGTCTCTCCAAACCAATGATGCTAAAGGGGTGACAAGTTTCCTAAAGAAAAATATCTTCACACGTTTTGGCACCCCACGAGCCATAATCAGTGATGGTGGCTCCCATTTTTTCAATAGAGTGTCCGCACGTCTGTTGGAAAAGTATGGAGTTCGCCACAAGGTAGACTCACCGTACCACCCACAAACAAGCGGGTAGGTTGAAGTGTCCAATAGGGAGATTAAAAGTGTCCTCTCAAAAATAGTGTATGCAATAAGAACTGATTGGGCAAAGAAGCTGGATGATGCATTGTGGGCATACCGCACAACCTTCAAAACTCCAATTGGTATGTCACCACACAAGTTGGTATTTAGAAAGGCGTGCCACCTTCCGGTAGAGCTCGAATATAAAGCATTGTGGGCATTAAGGCAGCTGAACTTAGATATGGAGACATCGGGCACCAAAAGAGTCAATGGGTTGCATGAGCTTGAGGAATTCAAGTTCCAGGCATTCGATACTGCTAGACTATACAAAGAAAGGATGAAACTGATGCATGATAAGGACATCTTGGATCGGAACTTCAAACCCAGAGATCTAGTGCTGCTATATAACTCAAGATTGAGGTTGTTCCCGGGTAAGTTGAATTCCCGATGGTCAGGACCATTCAGAGTGGTGCATATGTTCCAAGTGGAGTTGTGCAGATTGAATCAGAAGATAGGACAAACAAATTCACAGTGAATGGACAGAGGTTGAAACATTACCTGGAATGACTGAAGAAAAAGAGGATAGTGTGGTAATAACTTTGGAGGAGCCCCAATACACAAATGAGGAGTGATGATTAGAGCTTGCATCGTGCCACGACGTTAAATCATTCGCTTCATGGGAGGCAACCCATTGAATTGTTGTACTCGTCGTACTGCGATGTTAAATCAAGCGCTTTGTGGGAGGCAACCCAGTCATGATTAGGCCTATAGAGTGTGGTTGTGTTGCTAGAGGACTAGCAACAGTTTAAGTGTGGGGTGTTGATAGTAGGCTATATTACGCGATGTAGATGCTATTTACGCTCTAAGTTAACCATACTTTATTAATGTTTTAAGTTCTAAATGATAACAAAATGCTCTAATTGAGGTTTTTATGCTTTGCAAGAGCTAATCCGAGTTAGGAAGATAATATGGAGTGTTTTGGGGTCAAAGATGTAGATACAAGGCCAATCGAGAAGAGCCCGGACGAAAAGACTCAAGAAAAAGCGAAGGAAAACTGGACAACATCCCACCGCGACCGTGGTCGGGCCGCGGCTGGAACGCTGTGGGCCAAGTGCGAGAAACAGAATTGTTAAGAACCACCGCAGTCGTGTCGTGGTTGGCTCGCGGACGCGGTCGAGCTGGGTAATGTCAAGAAAGTCTAGGGGCTTAAGTGTAAAACGGGAGAAACTTGTCCTAACCCTATATAAACTCAACAAACTCGCCCAAGTCAAGGTTAAGCTTGTTTTAGACTCAATTTGGAGGCAAGAACAAGTGTGAGAAGATCAAGATACAATTAGAGTTTTTCATTCTTCTTCCTTTATCATTATTTTGTTAATCATGAATTATTTTATGTCTTTATTTGGTTCTATCATGCGTAGCTAAACATTCCGTGTAGGGTTGATGGAACCAATTATTAGATGAAGTTTTGACTTTGTTTTGTTATAATCTAGCCGGGTTTATTCTATGATTGTTCAACTATGTTTTGTATGGTGATTATTTGAATGGGCCCTTGGTTAATCGTGTCAAAGTGCCTTGTGTTGCTTGAGAAAGAATACTAGGTTAGATTGTTGTTGAACAACACCACTTTTGGGTAATTGAAGAGACTCATTACTTGAATTTAAAAGTGGGGCTAGAAATAACGAAACTTTGGTGGGATAATTGCGGTAGCCCATAGCTCATAATCCTCATAGATTAGTATGGCAAGATTATAGCAAAATAGTTAAGAATTAATCCGGCAATTGGGGAAATCAATACCCTAGATCTTTTTACCCTTGAATTCATCTTTACTCTTGAATATTGTTAGTTTTAATATCATTTTACTTTAGCTAAACAAATTCCAATATTTATTGATAAAAATCTTGCATCCGGAAATTTTCTGAGCTTGTACTAGCGTTACTAAGAGTTGTAGTAGATAGGTTTGTCCCTAAGAATTCGACTCCGAACTTGTAAACCGGATTATATTTGCAACAACCGCTTTGTCCTTTTTATAAGGCATAGTTAGGAGTGATTAGGCTACCATAGCCAGTCTGGTGTGGATTCTGTCCCCTTTCATTGGGAATAGTATCATACCCAGAAAGCAAACAACGAACACAAAAACTATGTGGTGAATATGACCCAAGGAAGTGATAGAGAAATCATCATGTAAAATACGGTAGGACTTGCTATGACCATATCGTTCATATAACTAGTCAAAGAGTACATAAGATTTCTTTAAACACTCCAAATCAGCGTTCATTTTCAGACCCATCGTCTTTATGAATCCCCTACCAGTGCGATTTTCTAGTACCAATAAACCAGGGATGTCCCAAGGTAGCCCAGCGAACCCCCCTATTTCTTCTAAGAGCGGGGTCATTTCTATGTTCCCAAAGAGAAAAACAGACCTTTCACTATCCCAGAACATGGTCGCAGCTTCAATCAACATATTGTTTGGTTGGATGTCTAACAGGGAAGAAACATATCCCAGAACCTTCTTCACATGTTTCTTTTCACTTGAGGAAAGATTTTCCCACCAATCTAGTAGCAGTAGTGGTATATTACGGACCATGCCGAACCTAGGGACCTCGTGCCTCATTTTCTGCAAAACAAATAAGGTTAGGCCCACTTCCCCCTCCTGATTCGACTATTTATACATCCATGATTAGCATATTGGCACTTAGTTCTCCAAACTTAATGCACAAAAACGTGGTTGCGTCCGTTGGGATTATGGAAACTCTGGTGGAATTTTGGACAACGTTTGTCTTAAAGGGTTATTATGTGGACGACATATTAACCTGGCTAGGTTTGACCATGATGCATGTACAGTTATAATCAGAGTAAGGTTGCTATGAGGGTCTAGACTGGTACCCTTAAGTGGATAACTTGAGGGGGAAAGGCACGGCCCCATCGATTTCACCATTGATCGACTAGTTTTACCGCAAATAAGCCTTTCCGAATTTAAATGGTGATATATAGGAAGCGCGCAAACACTCATCAAGCGTTGCTATAAGATTGATTACGCACGAGTGGAATATGATGTTGAGCATGATTTATGCAATAGTAAATAGCATGTTGTCACGTATTTGCACGTTAGAGAATAATAGATACGATATGAAATAATTGAGAGACGTTTAAGAAAGAAAACAAGGAGACAAGTCAGTGTAGTAAAGAAAAATCATAAATGCTTGAAAAATAGACAGTTAAGTTCACATACAGGGTAAAGGGAAAGGGTGCATGTATTAATAGGATAAATCATGCTTCAGACTAATTTACGGAATCAAGTTTGTCATGGTAAGAGCCTAATTATCCCCAGCAGAGTCGCCATGCTGTCGCGCCCCATTTTTCCTCACAAAGTCCGGGTTTCGACATTTTTAGGACAACTCATTTCCTTTTGGGAAGGGGTAGGGAATTCTTAGGGCACCTAAAAGAAAATAACTCATAAACTGGTTTACTTTACCAGAGATTGTGTAAGGGCTCGAAATTACCTTGAGGGGAAGGTGTTAGGCACCCCTCGAGGTCCACAATGATGGGTCCCAACAAAACTCAATTTAAGCGAATTAGTCATAAAGCAATTTAAACAAATATAGATTATTAAAAAGGGAATAAAGGGGGTCCTAGGTTTATTAGCCTATAGGATCACTTCTATGCAATTCTCGGTAAGCTTCCTAAAATAGAGGTGTTACGCGGAGCATTAGCGCACAGGTCATCATATTCTTTACTACCCAATTACCCTCCCCTTAATTATTATCTAAGCGTTTTAATAGCATCGAATACGTACCCTATGCGTGCATTACTCGTCCCTTACCTATGGCCCTGGAGGTGCTTAAGACCTCTATTTAAGGTGGTTCTAGACTCACCTATGGTGCTTGAAAGGAGAAAACTAAGCGACAAAAAAAAGAAAATTGGACTATCACATAAGGAGCAGTTAAGGGCTCACATTTACCTCCACAAATAAATAAATAATTGCATGCCTATTCAGACAAAGCAGTTTTAAATGATTTAAGGTCTTATAGAAGGATATCTACATGAGCACAAAACAGAATATTCAACAGTTTTATTAAGGCGAGGCAGTGAATACCTATCAGTTTGCCTCCTGATTTTATTACTTACTGAATCTGGGCAGATTTCAAACAGAAAGGGAACCACAATTTTAACTCGGGATTTTAATTATCCTACAGGCTTGCCTAGGTGATAACAGGAAGGATCCTATGGGCATGAGGTCTAACGTTAATCAGAACGTAGTTATAAACAAGTAATTAATTTGAACGGGCAGATTTTATCTTTTAGACCCTATAGACATGATGTCTATATGTTGAAACTGATTGCAAGCATTATTTCATGACACAAAAACTGATTTGATACACTTTTCCTATAAGCATGATATCTAAGTTGTCAAGACTGATTTTAAATATGATTTCCTATGGACATGATATCTAAGTGTTCATGTTGATTTCAAATGATTTCCTATGGACATGATATCTAAGTGAGCAGAATGTTAAACAAATTTGATTGATTCCCAAAAAAAAGATCATATAGGTGTGGTTTCTAATGCACATTGAGACTTAAAAATATGCATGAACATGAATTTTGATACAAATTTGATAAACGTCCTATAACAAGATTTCTAGGATGTAAAGTGGAAATTCAGGACAAATAATGAGATAAGTCATATAGGCATGGTTTCTAATGCACATAAGGAATCACTGTAACAGCCTATAAGCATGCTTTCTGCCCGAATATGATAAAGATATATAGAATCCCTCCCCAGTTTTACTAATAACCCCGTATATGTTTTACAAAGATTATTATTATAAACCAATACAAATGAATTACAGAACGAAAATTAGTATACTATAAGGAGCCTTGATAGGCCCAAAAGTAAACCCGGAAGCCATGCCTTCAATCAAGTCTGATGTTCAACAGGCAGTCCATAATACACCAAATGGGCTTCTGGTGTGTCAAAGTTCCCAATGGCCTTAGGGACCCGGTACAATTCTCACACCATAAGCTTTTCAAAGAAATAGTTTTTGTAAACAAGTTTGGAAAAGACATCCCCAGTGTTTCAGAGTTCGGAGGAGTCTCATGGACTCCTAGGAAGTGATCACACTAGAGGGGCAGGACCCTAGATATCTAAGAGTATGAGTTGAAAATAGTATATAAAAGTAGGAGATAGTTTTTAGAACAAACAGTTTGAACTTTTAGAAGTGAATAGGAACAAACAGAGCCACTTTAGCACATTGAGTTCAAACATGTATTCCAGTAATCAAACAATCACAACAAGAGTAGGAATGCCAGAACTAGCGGCAGGGTTAGACATGTTTTGCACAGAGCCCACAACTGAATCCAGACAAGGGTTTGCATTGCATAGGTTGGTTTAGTTCATTAATTATTACTAGGTGAGCATATAAACATGTACTAAGCAAAGAGAAACACGTTGAAATCGAAATGACTTATCAACTACCACACAGAAGAGGGTGAGGCAGTGGGAGTTAGATATGCTAGTTTCAAGTGTCATGGGAAAAACATGGACATGCTAGAACATGAATTAAGTCATGCTGATCCAGAGAAACATAGGGCAAAACAGAAACATGTTGAAGCACCAACCATACAGTCATATGGGACAAAGAAGTAACAAGACTAAAGCATACTGGTTGAAATAAACAGGAAATATATAATAAACATGCACATATTGAGGTTTAGAGTGAACTAATCATGTAAGTCATAGAGAATAGGAACTGAAGCATAGTAGCTGAGAAAGAGATTATTGGGAGACCAAGACCGAAACAGAAGTATATTGAGACACATAGCACATAGAAGAGGTCATGATAACAAAAATAGGGACATACTGGTTAAGAGCAATAAACAGGAAGACATAGGTCTAACTACATATGATAACAGAAGTAGTCATGCTGATTAAGAGCAATAAACAGGAAAGACATAGGTCTAGCTACACGGAAGTAGGCATGCTGATTAAGAGCAGTAAACAGGAAAGAAATAGGTCTAGCTACAAAAAAGTAGTCATGCTGATTAAGATCAATAAACAGGAAGCACATAGGTTTAACTTCATAGCATATTGAATGATAATAGGAGTGGAGACATACCAGTTAAGAGATAGCAAACAGGAAGGTGAAAGTATGCAGAATCCAATAGTCTAGCCTTGGATTTCAGCCGGCTAGACAATGCAACAAACACAAGTAACAGAAAGATTTGCAATAGAGAGTGTGTATGAATAAGAGCAAGGGTTTGTGTGTATGTTTCTTTCTGAGTGTGTTCGTGTGTTTGAAAAAAATCAGAATGGGGTTTATATAGCATACATCAGAGAAGACAATTAAGGCAAGGAAATTAGAATTCACAAATAAGGCAACCAAATACAATTAGCCAGTTAATTGGGGGCTAAACTTGGTCGAATAATTCAAAAGAATCCGAAAAGCACACCCCCCCCCCCCAAATTGGGGAGAATCAATTAACAGCTCAGATTGGGATTCAAATAAGGTAGGAAATAAATCATAAGTTGGTTAGAGTAAAACAAAACCTAGAAATCAGGCTAATAAACTAATTAAGGCAATTAATACCAATTAAAAGTCACAAATAAGGAAAATAGGTAAAATCACAGGGAAGTACTAATTTCAACAGAAAAATACAATTTGAACCCTAATATAATCAGTCAATCTCATTTAATTGACAGAGATAAACAACAACGAAAAAATAGTGAAATAAATAGTGAAATACACAGAAACCCTAGGGTCTAGAACATAGTCATGATAATCATTCGAACAAGTAAAGAAAATCAGGGTTAAACACTTGAAATTTTTTAGTACTTTTGCAGAAACTTAAAGGGGTGAAACCCTAGCTTTAGAGAAGACAAAAATCGGTTAATAATAAGAAAACGCATAAAGTCTTTTTAAAGAGAAATAGCAAATAAACTTAAAATTATCTCAGATCTACAAGGATCTGAACAGATTCGAGTAGAAAGAGACTAGGGTTTTTAAAAATGACAGAGATGAAAGAAAATCTGGTTTGAAACCATAGATTTGAGCCATAAACACGAGGATAATAGTACTCACAAACCGAGATGACCATAGGTAGGTTCATGAAAGGTTTTGAACAAATCTGAGTCGAATCTCTTCGAGATTCCTTCACATAACAACAAAATCGAACAACCAGAAGAGGTAAGAGGCCGGGAGGGGCCTGAAATCACAGAGGAACCCCATGAAACTGTTGATACCCAATTTTTTCCAAAATACTTTTAAATTGCATATATACCTTCAAAATCATGCATTAGTAGCAATTGGTATTTTTTCATAATTTTTTTACATTTTTATTAATTTACCCAACATTTTATTTCCAATAAATAATTATAAAATTGCATCACAAGTGATTTCAAAAGCATTTCTTGATTTAATTTATTGTTTATGGTCCTATTAAGGCCAAATTATTTCATAATTAGCCAAATTGGCATCTTTTGACTATAATTGCAATAACTTCGCAATTATAGCCCAACCATATAATTTTGTACTATTTGTTATCAGAAATTAGTCATTTGTATTTTAAAATACTAAATAATCATTTTAAACTATTTTATATGCATGATATTCATTTTTTTATAATTATTAGCTATTTTACAAAATATTTTAATTAATTTGGATTGGGTATTCAACAAATAGCCTATTTTTAATTCAATTACAGCCTATTAGAATTAGCCCAAAATCCTTAATTAAACCAGCCCAATACCCAAGCCCAATCCTAAACCTACCCGACCCAATTTCGGTTTAATCTGGACCATTGATCAATTTTGATCAGCGGAACAGATCTGTTCTTACCCTAATTAACTTAATTGTCTACTCCCCCAAACCCTCATTATCTCTACACTTTCCGCTGTCATCTCCTCCCCGTCTCTCTCAAAAATCGGTTAATAATAAGAAAACGCATAAAGTTTTTTTAAAGAGAAATAGCAAAAAAACTTAAAATTACCTCAGATCTACAAGGATCTGAATAGATTCGAGTAGCAAGAGACTAGGGTTTTAAAAAATGACAGAGATGAAAGAAAATCTGGTTTGGAACCAAAGATTTGAGCCATAAACACGAGGATAATAGTACTCACAAACTGAGATGACCATAGGTAGGTTCATGAAAGGTTTTGAACAAATCTGAGTCGAATCTCTTCGAGATTCCTTCACATAACAACAAAATCGAACAACCAGAAGAGGTAAGAGGCCGGCAGGGCGTGAAATCACAGTGGAACTCCATGGAACGGAGGGGGGAGGGGGGATTTCCGGTGACAGCGGCTAGGGTTAGGGGAGCGTCTGAGAGAGAAGAGAGGGGGGGGGGCAGGGAAACAGAAGCGGCGGAAATAAGGGAAGTGAGTAGGGTTTAGGGGTAATTAAAAAAGGTAATTGATTCTGGACCGTTGATCTTTTGAGATCAACGGCCAGGATTTGATCTGATGGTGGGGCGGGTTGGATATAATTTGGGCTTGGGTATTTTAATTGGGTTGGGGGGGTAATGTTTTGGGCTAGGTCCGAAATTAAAATAAATTTAAAGAGGCTATTTGTTAAATACCCAATTAATTGATAAAATAATTTATAAAATAGCTAATAAATGCTAAAAAAAATATTGTTGGTGCATAAAAATGTTTTTTAATAATTAATATTATAGAAATATAAAAATATCATTTTCTTATGAAAATAAGGTAATTATACACTTGTGGGCTATTATTGCAAAGTTATTGTAATTATAACCCTAAAACTGTAATTGTGACAATCCATGAAATAATTAGAGCTTAGTATAAATATAAATGATATAATTAAGCCATAAAATTATTATAAAACTATTTGTAATGTAATTAGTAATTATTTATATAAATAAAATACTGGGATAAATTAATAAAAATGCTTAAACAACGCAGAAATTATGAAAAATATTAATTGATGCTCATGCATTAGTTTGAAGATATACATGTATTTTGAAAATAATATAGGAAAAATTGGGTATCAACAATGATAGTGATTGGGCTGTAGGAGCCCCTCCGGTGTCTGTAACATACCCCTAGTGAGCGCAGTTGATATTATTAAGGGATGGATCTTCCCTGGACATGGATCTTGTCCGAAGTACTTGTTTTCCTGAAGATGGATTTTCTCCACAGGGCTGGATTTCCCTTATTCCTCGGTACTGGGTGACCTATGGTTTGCGTTGTATATATATTCTGGGATGTATCTTCCCTTGGTTGCATGAGCCATATACAATACCGAGTGGTTGATATATCGAGAGTGAGGGAATTTGAGGCTGATACCATTGTGCATCATTTACAGTATATATATTGGCATATAGTGATAGTAAAGTTATTTTCATTACTCTGTACGACACTACTTTATTTCCGGTTATAAATTTCCTAAATTGTCTTAAAGAGCATGTTAACGATTCTGTACATTTATTTCATGTTATTTGCACCGGTTGAGTTCATCACTATCTTCAGACCACACTTTTAATTTGTTACTTACTGAGTTGGTGTACTCACGTTACTCCCTGCACCTTGTGTGCAGATCCAGGCATTTTTGGTCACGGCAGCGACTGCTGATTTCGACATTTGGAGTCGGGGACTATCGAAGTAGCTGCATGACATTCGCGGACCTTGATTTTCCTTCCTTAGTTTATTTGTATTTTGAGTTTATTTCTATAGATACTGTTGTGGACTATGCTCCGGTTATTAGACGCTCATGTACTCAATGATGCCACAATTATTGAGATGGTTATATCGTAGTTTGGATAAATTCTGTTTTCAGAAAGGGCTTTTGTTTATGTTAAATCTTTCCGATGTTATTTCAAAAAGATGTTTTTACTGTATTGGAAAAGATTGTTGAATTTAGGCTTGCCTAGTTCAACGATAGGCGCCATCACGACAGGTTAGGTTTTGGGTCGTTACACCGCGTCTGCGGAAAAATCATCGCAGGTGCGTTTCCGCAAAAGCAGACTTTCTTTCGTAGATGCGTAAACTCAGGAGATTGCCTACTCCGTAGATGCTGACATGTTGACGCAAATGCGGATTATCCATCGCAGATGCGACATATGTGTTGAATTCCCTTCTCTATAGATGCAGACCAAATTGTCGCATAAGCGACTCCGTAGGCGCGGATTCTTACCACAGATGCGGTCCCAGTGCATTGTAGCTCATCTTTGCAGATGTGGCCTTCTACCTCGCAGATGCGAGGTCGCATATGCAGACAGTGTTTCGCAGATACTAAAGGATTTTGCATTTTCTGTACTCCTTTTGCTCAATTCCACTTCAGTTGAATCCTACTTTCTTCATGACATCATTTATCTGAAAATCTAGCAACACACCATAAATAACCACATATGATAATTAAAGGACACAAAATCTAAAGAAAAGAGACTGAAATAAATAATAAAATCACCACTCATCGTATACCTGATTATTTCGGTCCTAACATTTGACACCTCTAAAATTTTGTGTCATAGGATCCTAGAAGCTTGTTAACATCCGGTCAATAGTATGAGTTGATTACAGCATGTTTATATTCTTGATATTTCTATTTTACTAATATTTAGAAACGGGAGTTAAGTTATAGGAACAAGCTGTACGAACAAGGATAATGTGGTATTATAATTGTATATTATGGGTATTTTAGTATTTGACTTTCATTAGTCATTAGTATTGAATCTTATTTGCCATCTCCTATAAACACGTGTATCTATTTTTAATACACGCGTATTGTTTTGCCCAAACTCTTGCAGTTAGAACCATTTTTTCCTCTGTTTCTTGTGAAGTTCTCACTCTTTTCAGAAGATCTACTCAATCTCTCTATCTTGTGCTTCTTCATCTAAAGCTACAGTTTTAATTAACCCATAACATAGATTGTTCTATTTTTCTTCTGCTTACGTATTCATCAAACTTTTTCCTAATCCTTCCATATTTTTTAAAAAGTTTGTTCCTTTTCCTGATTTTTTTCAAGGTAAAGTAAATTATACCAACATTTATAGATGTTTCTAAATTAGGTTATACGCATCTCTTTAAAAAATCATATTTATGTATAATATCTTTTTCTATTTGATGTTTTCAGAAGATATTGTCTAGATTTACATAGTGATTACTGTGAGTCACTTTTGCCCCCTTATTTCTGGTTAAAATGAGATTTTTGCTCTTTGTTTTGGTCTGATTTACTCATGCATGTTTGAAAAAGGGCACATAGGTGCGCTCTTCTTGAGCATTTGATGAATACAACTTTGAAATTTTTTGATGGTGCACAGAGCATGTTTGATAATATGTCTTACACAACTGAGTAATGTTGCTTGATTGCAATTTTGCTGAATTCTTTCCTTTTCTCCTTCTTCTTATTTTGACGTTTTTTGTTCTCTTTTTTGCCTCTCCTCTGGGTTCATTGATTCATTGAAGTTGTATTAATTTTCGGCAATTCGAAATAAAATATGTGAGATAATGACATAATGTATGGTGATAAAATGGTTTGTGAGTCAATTTCAGGATAAAAAACGATGTGTTGATCTCAGCAATAATATGACAGAACTAGTATATTGAAACGGGAGTGAGGTAGGACGAACAATGTTCGTCGAACACGACTCTCAATCCGTATACTTGGCCATCTCATCTACATGGCTATTTGTCTATTATACCCTTGACCTACCCCCAGTTATTAGTACAATTGTAATTACTCTTAGGGATAAATTAGTAATTGAAAATTTTCATCTTCTTCCTTTCTAACAGGTATATTCCACTTTTAAATAGTTCGTAATCGTTTCTCTACAACTAACTCTAGTAGTACAATCCAGAAACTCCTCCTATTATCACTAATCATCATAGACCTTGAATTCGTTATCGTTCAGATTTCTCCACTTGCTTCCAAGTTGTCTATGTTAATTTCCTTACTTATCAATTAGTGAGTTTTTTGCTTTCTTATCTTTGTTTAACACACCCGATTATTGATGATGGTACTTTACTGAAAATATGTTAAATTTGTATGTTCTTTTGAATAGTTTGTTGTTGGATTTCTCATTTCTCCATGCATATCGATGACACACCCGATTATTGGTTTGGCAATAGATGCCCAAATTCTATTTTTTGGGTAAAAATGTATTCTTTTTCCCTCTTCAATAGATGCCAATTTCGATTATTTAGATGATTTTTTATTTATTGGCTCCTTCAACTGGTAAGCAAGCTACAATTGATTTTGTGTTGGCTTAGAGGTAGGTTAATCATCCATTCTTTGCTGAATAAGCTGTTATTTTAGGGTTTCAATACGCGGCCAAAGAAAAAATGGAAAGGATAAAGATGAAATTGTTATGGTATTGGCTTCTATTTATGTCAATTAATTTATTCCAAAACCTTGATTGTACGGCTCAGATCTTGGTTGTCCGCGCATGTATAAAAATCATAAGCATTCTATTTTTTTATTCCAATTTTAAAGAAAAAAATAGGTAAATACCTTTTCTTACCTCAACTACGATTTAGAATTTTTTCCTAAAATGTAGTTATTCTAACTTCTCTACTAAATCTGAAGGAAAGGTTAGTATTTTATGTGTAATTACTAAAAAAAATGTGGCTTTTGTGTTTCCTTTGCTTCTTTTGGGTCAGAAATTTGTTCTGGATTTATCATTTGATTATTTAAAAACTTTTAAAGTATTGGGTATGTCCTGCATATGCCACAAATTTGCTACTATTATGTACAACTTCAATCAGGATATGAACTCACCTATATTATTAGATATTGGAGCTAATTAACAATATTTTGATTCAACCAATTCTCTATGAAATGAAGTTGAAGAATCATTTTTTGAATTGTCGTAGTGTATCCTTTTAAGATGAGGCACACAGCAGAACGAACTAAGGAAGTATCCACTTCATATTTTATCTTCTTATGATTGATCAATTTTTGTACCATCTCTCGCTTCTTGTAACAATTGGCTAGACTTACTTCCTTACATTGGTATTTTGAGTCTATATATTTGTTGCACTGATCAAACCTAATACAACTTCTAACTTCTTTTTCATGGTTAATAACACGTGTCAACTAAAACACTTACTAATACAAATAGACTAGGTCATTTGGTCTTTACATATTGACATGTGATTAATTATTTATGGAAGCAAAGACATTTTTTTTTCCTTTTCTATAGTATTTGAACTTTGAATTGTGGGCTTTAGGTATATGATTTTGGTGATGAAGATGCTGGTTTTTTGGATTAAAAGAGATAAAAGAGTGTCTACCAATCCAATTTTTCTATATTTTCGATGTTTGACAGTATAAAGCATATGATGTCATTTACAGGCATAGTAAGGAAATTTGGCCATGTGGCCTAGCCTTTGTAAAGTAAAATGGCTTCACCATATCTAATTATCCATGTACACGAGCTTAATAAAGAAGGCTTGTATTTTGAGTAGTTGCATAAATGCATATGTGAGCTCCATATAAATTATTAGGAAGAATGGAAAAAATGCATTAAACACAAATGTTTGTCATGGGACGAACACCAGTAAAATAGAAATTACAAATGTTTATTATGGGCATTTTCGTATTTTGGTCTTTTATTTAGCCCTATCATTCTCTTCAATTCCTTGACACGTAGTTGGTCTTTATGTTTTGGTGGGACACCTTTCACTTCCATTGTTCCCACGTCCACTTTAAGCACTTTTAATTTCTCTTGATTTTCCTATTTTCCTTCTTCTTCATGCTTTATTCTTCTTCTATATTTATTATTAGTTGTTGCACGTAAGTAATTTTTTTATTTTATTTTAGCGACAATTTGAGATTTTAGTGTAAGATTTGAAACTGTATTTTAAGAACACAATTTGACCAAACAACTCAAAAAGGAACATAGGGTTTTCTGGAGTGCAGGAGAAAATAGGTGAGGTGAAGGCTGAGAAGAATCTGCTTCATAGTGACATGTGGGCGGCTCAGGTAATGGAGGAACTTTCTACTTCCTAGGAAAACTATTAACATTCCTTTGGGTTTACTTCGATTTTTCACAACGATTATCAAGGTTTTGGTTAATTATACCACTGAAAATACTTGAGGATACCAGTAATAAACCTCCACTTACTTCAATTATTATCAAACTAAAGATAAACAATCACAAACATTTCTCACAAATAACATTAATACACTTCCATTTAATGTATAATTATCAATGTATCGGCTAATATATTATTACTTCCTAACAATATCTGCCAGTCAAACATTGTGCATAGTCAAACTGAAACTGCAAATTTTACACCGTAAATGAAATCACCAACATTAACTTAACCCCTCAAATTAAAAAAACTACTACTTCATTCAGATATGGCCATGAGAAGGAGGGTAACCCCCAAGAGGATGCGCAGGAGCAACAGTACCAGTAGTTGGAATGGTAGTACCCACAGGGTCATGGTGTCCTTGATGACCTCCAACCGTAGGAGGTATATGGTGGTGCCCTCCAATTCCAAGATGAGCTTGCTTTGCTTGCAACTTCTCCGCTGCATGGTGAGCTTTGGCTTGATGCAGCTCCATTTTAGCTTCTGCTTCTTTTGCTTTCCTTCTCTCTTCTGCTATCGTTTTCTCTTCCTTTGTCCTTGCTGCTGCTTTCTCAACCTGTTAACAGAACAAACCCTTCATATTTAATTTTCATAAATAGAAAGAAAATACTAAGTTAAAGAGTATTAATTAATTCAGACCTTTTCTTCAGCTTTGGCTTTGAGGATATCAACATGCTCTTTGCCAGCGGCAGCTGCGTTGCTTACTTTCTCCTTTACAGAATGCATCTTCTTAATTCTTTGCCTTGCGTAGAATACTACAGTACTAGAAAATGTATAATCTATAGTAGTAAATTGATGAAGGTTCGACAGTTTGCAGGAAAATAATTATTATGTGTAAGAAGCTATAAAAAGGCAGTTGAATCCCGAGAGTGCTGCCACATGTCTATCATGCAACACAAAAGTCCTTGTTTGCTGCCTCATGGACGGCAGAGTCATTTTTTTTAGCTTTTTCTTTTTTGGTTCATCCTTATCTGAAATTTTTTAACCTAGTTAATACTTTTAAATTTGTCTGCACAAATAGGTTATACTATATTTATCTAAATTTATACGGTGGTATTTGATTGGCCATCCAATTTAATAAAAATTAAAACTTTTAAAATTTATAGTTTAAAATAAAATATAAGTACTTGTGTAATTGTAAATTAATTTATTAAAAATTTTAACAATAAATTATTTTAAATAAAAAAAAACTAGTATTCCTTTGGAGGCTCACTAAAAAGGTGACGCATAAATTGAGAGGGAATAACTTTCTACTGCAAGATTCTGCATTCTTAAGGTTGACTTCATGATCTCTAACTATTATTGAAAATGATCTTGTTACACTTCTTGATGGTACATACGTGCGGGTTTTAATCATTACATTAAATTAACGAGGAAACTGTTTAAATTAATTATTAGTTTAGAAAACTAGAAAAATACAATAGATAGTACTCCATCCGGTTCAAAATAAGTGATTTTCTGGTATTATTTTTGTGGTTCAAAATAAATGATTTTTTAGATTTCAAGAATGAATTAATTATTTTTTTCCGACATTGCCTTTGGAGTAAATAGTGTTAGAGAATATGTTAGGAGTATTTATATAAGATAATAAAAGTTAATATGATCAATTTCATTGCTAGTTAATACTAAAAGGTAGATTTCTGAATCTACGTGAAAACATGCAAAAAAAAAAAATCACTTATTTTGGACCGGAGGTAGTACATGTTAATTATTTTTATTAGTTATAATCGTTCTCTATAGAAATGTTTTAATGGATTTATACCTTTACACCTATTCTATCTACTAGTTACTACTTATTAGAAGGGGGAATAAGCACATCAGGTCAATATGCCTGCCTGGCACAATTAAGGATATTTACGTAATTCGGTAAAAGGGGGTAACATGGTTGGCTTAAAAGGAATCTTGCTGTAGCAGCCGTGTAAATTAAAATTCACCTTTGTTAATGTGATCAACTACACACTTGAAGCAGCAGATTGCAGTCTGCCGGAGTATCTAAACCTTTTAAATAGTCTTTAATTACGCCCTCTAACTATTACCTCTCGTTTTAGTCCCTAAATTCTTGTTCCACATCACAAAATGTCAAATTTTACTAACAAATACGTATACTAGGGGCTCAAAATTCTTTAATAAAACTATAGCAGCAACAAAGCATATTATGTTCTGTGATATTTATTAGTATGTAATTTGCATATTTTATCCCGGACTTATAAGATTCTTTGTATTTATCTTGATGCTTGCTCTAGAGCAAGAGACTAAAAAACGCCCTGAGGCACATCTAGGAGGCGCTTGCTTCACAAGATTTACATTTCATGTGTCCAACCGACACTCGAGGCCAACAATGTAATTTTTATATAAATCATGTGTCAAATTACTATTGTTAGCGTTATTGAATCTCAAAATTTTTAAACTAATACCCTAACCAATGCTCTTCATCTACTGTTGAAACTGGTGGTATTGTGTTCAGAGAATGTTGTAGTGGCTAGGGTTATTGAAGCCATCAGACGGTAACAAATGAGAGAAACCAACACACAAGGCTTCCTCATTCAACAGTAGCACGGACACGTGGAATGATCAAAGTCTTTGTTCATTAAGTGATATGTTTTGTTCTCAATCGTAGAATCTATAGCTAGAAGCTTCTTGAGTAAAGACTCAACATAGTTTATTTATACATGCACGTGGGAATATAAGTGAACATGTGATAGGCAGTTATGTTAGTTGATGCGTATATATAATATGGCACTGTACAGAGTTTTCATTTTGAGCAGAATGAAACTAATTTTTCTTCACCAATTAATTTTCTTCTTCCCCAAGTTTTACATGGTATCAGAGCAATTCATTTTCATCAAATCCATTTTCGATTATACTGAAATTTCCAGAAGTCTTAGAAATTCTTTGATTTCTCTTCAGTTGAATATGGTCTTGACTGAGGATTCTGCTTCCAGTGAATCTGCTGTTTCTGTTCCTTCCCCAGTGGCGAAAATCGATCATCTTCATCCTTACAATCTCTATGCATCAGACTCGACAGGTATGACTTTGGTATTTTTTGGTTTTGACGGTACTAGATATGAATCAAGGAGAAAATCTATTTTAGTTTACTTATCTGCTAAGAATAAGCTTGGTTTCATCAATGGGACCTTGGTGAAGCCAAAGAAAAATTCTGTATTCTTCAATCTATGGATGAGATGTAACGATGTGGTGTTTGCTTGACTATTGAATTCTCTCACCAAACAAATTAGATCCAGTGTAATTCACTCCAAATCTTCACATGATTTGTGGAAACAACTTGAGAAAAGATATGGACAGTCTATGTCACGACCCAAAATCCACTAGAGGTTGTGATGGCGCCTAACGCCGTCGTTAGGCAAGACACGGTGATTGATGAACTTAATTACTCATTTTATTAATTTGGAATCATAATTTCCATTAATGAAATAGTATGAAATAGAATTTACAGGTTAAAATGATAATAATTACGTGAACTACCATACCAAACATCCAGTAGAAGCCCCCAAAATCCGGTGTCACAAGTTCATGAGCATCAACTAGGAAATATAATAAAATACAACATCTATCGGGAATACAAGTTAGACAGGAGAATATAAATAACTCTGATGGAGAATCTGTCTGTTGCGGATCGTAACAAGGAAATACAGCTCACCGTAAAGTCCCGAAAAAAGCTGCGCCTCTGCAACTAGAGGACCACCAGAAACATATATATATATATATATATATATATATATATATATATATGCACAATAAGTGCAGTAAGTATAGCATGACTACATAAATCAACGCGTACCCAGTAAGTATCTAGCCTAAACTCAGAGAAGTAGTGATGAGGGGTCGACATCTAAAACTTACTAGCGGTCCAATAAGTCATATACAATAGAAGTAAACAGATGTGAGGCAGAGTAACTACACGGGATAACAAGTATAAATACGTGGTACAATCCTCCTCTCAACAATAAACTCAAGCTTCCAATTAGCAGTTACCTCCTCAACCGGAGTACATATATAGTGGAACTCACTAGATATTTAATGGGCCTCACCAATCCCATCATATGTGTGCACTGCTGAGGGTTGAATGACACGAACCATAGATACATCTATTATATTTCCGAGGCGAACGACCCGCTCCCATGAGAGCGTGATACATAATCCTGTCGAGGTGAACGACCTGCCCATCATAAAGTGCACACTGCCGAGGGTCAAACGAATTGAACCATTGATGTATCTATTATACTACCGAGGCAAACGTACTGATCCCATTACAATAAGAAAATTTATGGGTCCTTAACCCCATTCACAAAAAAAACGTGCGAGTTATGAACTTTAAGGAAGCTTTTCGATGAAAACACACAACGCCGGAGAAATTCATAAGGGGAGCACAATTGTTCCACGGCTAATCATGAAGCTCGTCAAATATATGCAATAGCAAGTCTATCACTCTACGCAAGTATGTTCTCAAGTTATGACGTAAAATAATAAGGAAATTAATAGGCAAGGGGCAACTCAAATAGTACAGTTATAGCATGGAGGGAACATAAGTATACCCGGACATAACATGAAACTAGCCATGTAGGGACTCTCGTCACCTCACATATAAAATACATCACCTAGGAGGTAGTTTCCCCCTCACAAGGTTAGACAGGAGACTTACCTTGCTCCAAAGTTCCATAACCGACCCTAACGCCTCTCTAATGCCTCAAACTTAGATTGACTATATCCAGTAACAAATTCAACAATACTGCAAAACAAGTGTTAGTGAACAAAGGCTGCTTCTTCATCATGCCAGGGGCCTTCTCCCTAGCCTCAACCAAAGCTAACACGAACTTAGTTGCCAAGTGTCTTGTCCTTTCTTTAAAACTCTTATTCTCTGCTATGTCAAACATGGTACCCACCACATCCACTAGCTGCCTCCTGAAGAACCTAGGTTCATTCTTCGCCAACTTTATAAGACATAACAACACCTGCTCTGCTGCATCCTTCACCTCTTGTCATTCAATGTGTCAGTCAAAGCCCTCATCATACCTGGCAATAGTTCTTGGAACCGCTCCTTTAATTTGAACTTGGTACGCTCTGAAGGAAGGTGATCACAACCCTTGTGGCGGTGATCCTCAATTGGAGATGGAGGGTATCATCATTCAGTGTATTAAGGAATAACTTGTGCAAATCTTTTACGCAAGTGAATATTGTTTCGCCTATGTTCTTAAATAGAATCGCAAATATTATGCAATCTGCCCTTTTTAAGTACGGGTTTAAACTGGAATTAGTGAAATTGGTACATGGGTGGCAATAATTCACTCCAGGTTTTATCTGTGTAAACTGAATCAATCAATGTCCAAACAATTATAAGTAGCTCTTGGATGATGAATCATGGTTCTTCAAGGGAGAAATGATCAACGATCATAGATTTGATGGTGGATTGAGTGGAGACACATAGATTGTGCCAAATGCACAAGTCATTATCATTAAGCAACTTGCGAAGGAGTCCAACACACCTTTCACGGTAATAAATGTCGTGGGAAGGACCAAGATAGTTAACAAGCTGAAGAGCAATGGACTCTGGATCTTTCTGCTTCATCATGTTGAACATTGACTCGACGTCGTTGTTTCTCCTCGAAGCTAGACCAGTGATTGGAAGTAAAGGTTTGAAATGTCTTTGAATCATGCCCCAGAATTGCCTCCATCTAAAACTGAATCAACTCGCTATCCATTACTGTATAGTATATTTGAAAGAGAGAGAGAGAGAGAGAGAGAGAGAGATACTACTTAGGGGATGTGAGAAATGCGTCATTTACTTACTCAAAGGACAACACGGTGCACGAAATATCCCGCGTCACGCAAGGACCACACCCCAAAGGTGTGATTTAGGCAGCCTCCAATGATGTGCCATTGAATTACTTCCCTAACAAAAACTATTTTTGTGTGTCTTACAAGACTTTTAAGAGATTAGAGATGTGATCACGAGACATGACATCTCATGAATATTGAATATACGAAAATCACACCTAACAAAATATATACAATGATACCACTTGATGGCTCAAAGGTCAATATCACAATATACTATCGAAGTCTATGGTTCATATCATTACATTATAGCTTGTCTTATGAATGATCTTAACATTATGCAAGCATGACGCTGGGAGAATCAATAAGGGTTTGGCACTCGATGATATTGATAAATAAGTGTAAATGAACACTTGATACATAAGGATCCCGTATGAGAGGTAAGTTAAGACAAATGACATAACCCAAGAGGCGTTACATAAAATACAGATATGAGTGTGGACCAACGGGTAGTCTATAGTTGATTCAGGAATAGCCTAGCTATGGCTAAATAGGAGGATACAGACAAATCAGTAGATCATGCAAGATAAACATAGTGAAACCCAGCATAGGAAATTCAGTCTCTTAGATACGACATCGTAATCCTCGAGAAATATTCAGACATGAGTTAGGGTAGTAGAAGGTACAATGTAAGTGTTACAGAAATAAAAGAGAGTGCCACTAGGGAGACAACTTAGATTTCAATTCAGAAGCAACCCTACGAGCACAAGGGCATGGAGGTAAGTAACTAAGGATAATGATAGGCGAGTAAGAACATCAGAAATACCGTGGGGTTTACAATGTAATAAGGTCGCAGCTTTATAGGAGTCAGAAGTTCTTCCCTAAGCACTGCAAAGAAAGACTAGCTAAGGAAATAAGGAAGCAGGCTTCAACATAAGCATAGTGACCTAAAGAAGAAATGGTCTTGTAACAACAGTCTCACTATAATATTGTATGCACTCCACAAGAAAGTGGCACCTATCGTGGCTAATGAATGGGAAGAAGAAAAAAAATCAAGAGTTGATAATTAAGATCATATGAGATACAAGGAACTCTAGTATTCATGGGAACTAAGATAAGCCAAGTATCCATGCAGCAAGTGGCAGAATGTCACGACCCAAATTCTCAACCTCAGGGACCGTGATGGCGCCTAACACCACACTTGCTAGGCAAGCCGATGTTAGATTTCACTCAACTATTTTTAAATTATTCATTAAACATGATAAAGTAATCTAGAGTAAATTAAATTTAATGGATTTTAAGGAAGGATTTCAAATATACAAAAAAAAAAAAAATATAAACATTTAATTAAACCGAGCCATGAACTAATTATATAGGTAAATCTAGAACTACCCCAGGGTATGGTGTCACAATTCACGAACTACTAAAGAATACTACAAATACTAGGCTGAAAGAAATATTGTAGTTGTTCTAAATATAATAAAATAGCGTTTATGAAAATAGGAGAAGACTCTCGGGATCTGCGAACACCGGCAGATGTACCTCATGTTTCCGAATAAATGAATAGCCGCTCTAAATATCTCTACTGCTGGCAGGTACCTAGATTTGCACAAAAGAGTGCAGAGTGTAGTATCGGTACAACCGACCCCATGTACGGAGTAAGTGTCGAGCCTAACCTCGACGAAGTAGTGACGAGGCTACGACTGGGCATTAACAATATAACCTGTGACACAAATAACTAGTAAAGCAAGAAAGAAATCTAAAACAAATAAATAATAATAACTGCAACAACAACCTAAAAGAACTCAGTCACCTTTTTCAGGTCTCAGCTATAACCAATCCTCGAATAAATTTTCAAACTTTACTTTAAAATAACCACATGCACAAAATATGAGAAAAACCGTAGAGTAAAACAAGTATTTCCAAGTCTTTGTAATTAAAATCAGTAAAACATAATTATTCACCCTTATCACTGTCTTGTTGTGGCGTGCAACCCGATCCCACCTGTCCACACTTATCACAATCATTTATCCACCCTTATCACAATTAATTTCGCAACCCTTATCACAATCAATTTCGCCCCCTTATCACAATTAATTTTGTTTATTCATCAAAAACTTTCACAGTCCAGGCCAAGCTTTTCACAACACTTTTATTTCAACAATTGCAAATAGAAAACAGTATAGCTCGTAAGCTTTAACCAATATCATTTCACAATAAAACCAACCAGTATATATGTAAACACCGTAACGTTGTCAACCCAGTTCAGTCTTTATGTACCATGATAGAATCAAGAGAACAACCAACACTTTTAACACACTTGCAACAACAATTGGCAAAGATCAAATGAAATCAAATAGCCACGTAAACCTCAACAATCATAAAACAGTTAAACTAAATTTCTCATAACTTCTTCAATATTATCAAAAAATAAAACCAATATATATATATATATATATATATATATATATATATNACTTGGCATATTAGTTTGTTGTTAAGTCTTGTTGCAATTATTTTGGAAAAGTATTAGTTGTTTCCCTGGTTTCTTTGTGGTACGGAAAGGTTGAGTTGTTGGACATTGCTTTACGAGATACATATATATATATATATATATATATATGTATCTCGTAAAGCAATGTCCAACAACTCAACCTTTCCGTACCACAAAGAAACCAGGGAAACAACTAATACTTTTCCAAAATAATTGCAACAAGACTTAACAACAAACTAATATGCCAAGTAGTCATAGAAACCATAACGAACATAAAACAATTAAGACATGATCAATTAAATTGGAAACGGGGAAGAGATCATGTTTAACAGACCATTTGGTGGTGCATAGATACTCGTTACCTCACATATACACCACACACATGCAATTCACATAGAAAATAAGTGGGGATTCCTATTCTCTCAAGTCAAGGTTAGGCCAAACACTTACCTCAATTTTGCAGGACACTCACTGCTCAATCATAGCTTTTCCTTTAGAATCTTGCTTTAACTTACTCGAATCTAATCATAATTAATTCAATATCATTAATTAAGGCTAAAGGAACTAACTTTATTGAAAATTATAATTTTTCTAAAAAAAGTGAAAACCCGACCCTAGGCCCGTTCTGTCTAAACTCGGGGTTCGGACCAAATTACGTTTACCCATTCACCCACGAACCCAAATATACAATTAGTATCAAAATTCGACCTCAATTCAAGGTAAAAATTCGATTTTTACAAAATTTCCTAAGTCTACCCAAACCCTCAATTTTTACCATGAAAGTTCTTAGTTTTTGATTTAAACGTGATGAAAAACAATGAGTAATTGAAAGAGTAAAGTTTAGAATTGATTACCTATGAATTGGGGATGATATTTGGTGAAGAAATTCGTTCTGAGGGCTGTGGGGTTCGAAAATTTGAAGAAGAAGAAGAAGAAGTCTACCCGTTATACATATATTTTTTTGCCAGCTATTCTGCCTCGTTTCTCGTGCCAAACAATACCGAAACTCGATTTTTATGTGTGCAGTGGATTTCTTGTGAAATTCTAATTAAGTTATGGTTTTGAATCGCTCAAATTTGACCTTATAATGAAGAAGATATGTAGGTTTTAATATTTTCAAATAGTGCAGATTTTTAATACGCCGTCAGTGCCAATTTCGTAATTAACCTGAAAAATCTGGCAACTTTAGTGAAGTGACCATAAAATCCTCATACGATGTCCAAATTCGATGATTCTTTTTGCTACGGGTCCGTAATTACGATACAGATCTAATACTTCATTCAAAACAGGAATCATAGCTCATTTTTTCAACATGATATCATTTATGCTTGAAGAAACGACGTCGAAGCATAAGAAAGAACGAGCGCAACACTACCCAAACCTATTTGAAACTCACCCGAGCCCTCGGAGCTCTAAACCAAACATGCACGAAAGTCTAAAAGCAACATACTAACTTGATCGTGCGATCAAATCATGAAAATAACATGTAAAACTATGAATTAAACCTCAAAACTCATCATTTTCATCAAGAACACTTAAATTTCATAACTTTTCAACCGAATGTCCGAATCACGTCAAACGAACTCCGTTTTTCACCAAATTTCACAGTAAACCTTTAAATACTATAACAAATTTTTACCGAACTCCGGAACCAAAATACGGGCCTGATACTAATGGTTTCAAACATTAATTCTTTTGTTTATTTCATTAATATTTCAGCAAAATAATTTCTTTCAAAAATTGATTTCTAAGGCTTGGGACCTCGAAATTCATTTCCGAGCATACACCTGAGTCCCATATTTTACTGCAGAACTCCCGGGATCGTCGGAACACAGATCCGGGTCCGTTTACTCAAAATGTTGACCAAAGTCAACTATAATCAAATTTAAATTCTAGAAATCACTATTTCTCTTATTTTCACATAAAAGCTTTCCGGTTTCATGCCCGGACTGCGCATGCAAATCAAGGTATTTAAAATTAGTCTTTTTATGGCTAATAAGTCTAGAACGGCGTCTAAATTCATAAAATGACCCCTTGGGTCATCACATTGAACGACTAGGAAAAGTAATTGCTTACATTTAAAGACAACTAAGAAGGCATGAAAGGAAATATATGGTGCTAGCATGTTAAAAGGAAGGGTGCGAGTAGTATAAATAGATATGCGTAGGTCACAAGCTAAAGTATTGTAGAACAACAAGGTTTTAGCTAGACGAGAGTAAGGATAAGAAAATGTGAGTGAGAAGGTGACGGGAATAGGTAAGTATTCGAGATTAAACCCATCACAACAAGAGAGCTGATGGTTTCCATTAAGTTATAAAAAGCTCTGTATAGCATGAGTGAACTCAAATTAGTTTAAAACTAAGAGAATTTAGAAAAGATGGAATGCTACCCTGGTAGTAAAGTAATGGTGTAACAGTGATAAATGATAAGAGGATAACGTTTATGCATTTGATTGAGTAATGATTTTGAGAACAATGATTTCATGAACTGCATGGGATTAGAATACCCCCATAGGATGAATCACATTGGGATGCTATGAAATACAGTTATTGGAGTATAGTATCGTCCCTAAGTGGATCAGGAAAATCACTTAAGATATTCCCCGATGAGACGTGAACCCTAGTGATGATATATTACATAAGAGGTTTCAAGTTATCAGTGGTAGATTATAGATCAACATTAAGGTGAATCAACATTAGATGGATGAAAGTTACAAAGTATGAAATGAGATTAGGCAGTCATTATTAAGATGAACAGTAATAAAGAAGCATTAAATGGCTGAGATTTATACATATAGGATAAGCAATAAGAGAGTAACCTAGAGTTGGGTGGCAGGCCTTGATAATAATAAACCGAAGTAAGAGTTATAGTACAGTATAACCTACCTAGTTTTGGTAAATCCATAAGCATAGATAATTTTTGGCCATGAAACAAGATATAGCAATAGTACCAAGCAAAGAACTTTAGTACACCTATAGATATCCAGAGGGACAACTTGTCATAGTACTATATATGTTCACAAGTGAAGCCTAAAGACTGGTTAAAAGCTAACGGAAAAAGGAGATAGGAGTCGCATTGGCGCACATTCAAGGTTAGAATTGTACAGGATAAATAGTTACAATATTGGAAGAATTCGGACAACAAGTCGTTGTGGGAGAAAAGGCCTAAAAAGGGGGAATGCCCTAGCCTTTGGATTTATTCACCGAACAACTTCCTAACTGGAAAAGAAAATATTAAGGTATTCATAAGATCTATTGATTAATAGACAGACAAGTGCATTAGTCAACATTCGAGGACTAATGTTCCAAAGGGGGGAATGATGTTACACCCCATGTTTTCGCACATGAGAGTACGTCGTAAATCAATTGATGTAAGCTCAGAAATAAGATTGTATTTAGAATTATATGAAGTAAGTTAATCATGTTACCTTGGAGGTTAAAAATATTTAAGATCATGAATAACGAGTACCAAGAGGATTGGAAATCTTAGAAGCTAAACCAATTGAAGAAAATAAGTTTTGTCGAAAGTCGGCGAGTTTGAAATGTTATAACATTTACTTTAGGGTGAGACTACGGTTTATTACATGATAAGGAGGTTACGCTTTGATTTAATTTTGTCTTATGATAGTCATGTGCTACGTTTTGAAATCAAGCAAGTTATGGAACAAAAGTTGGCAAAGGTCTTCACAAATTACATTCATAATATGCTAAAGATTAGGTCAAATGCAACTGAGATTTTCTCCAAATATTCTTTGAATTATTGGATGATCTACCAACCAAGTTGAATATCTATGATTCTAGTTTCCAGCACATTAAACCGTTCATGGATACGACATAGGAGTAGAGAGATATTTGCAGTTTCGCGAGACTGCGCAAACATCATAACTGACAAGTAGGTGGGTCACTAAAGCTTTTTAAGCAATACATTTCGTGTGTTATATGTGGTCTTATTGGGACATATTATATATCAAATTGAAGGTATTGGAATGTAGTTTCCAACGTTCTTAAGCGTTTGTTCATATGACATCTGGATAGAAATATATAAGCATCGGAAGATGGACCAATGCTAGGGTGCCAAGCTAGCACCTCTTTGACTTTTCCAAAGTTGATATATATAAGTCTTAGGTCGGCTTTATCTTCATTTTTAAGTATAACACGACCAGAGAACACCCATAAATATATCCTTAAGCTCTCTTCTAGGTTTTAAAAGAAGTTTATCATCCCGGGCATGAAATCGAGAAGCTATAACATCAAAACGATCCTTAAGACGTAAATGTCATTATACTGCCTCTCTTATTTCTTTGTAGTTAGAGCTTTGGAAGGTAATTTATAGTTAAGAAACTTCTAAATCTGTATTTAAGTGTTTAAATATCAAGGAAGGCTGATAAATGTGTTTCCTAATAGTTAGAACTCACGAGACGGTGATCGGAAGCCGTGAGTTCGAGTTATTTGACTTGTAGCGGATTGTTTAGTGGACTCTTTTGTGTTACTGTTGGAGTGCGTATTTTACTACTATTTTGTGGAGTTTTTGAGGAGGAATGGTGTGGAGAAACACCATATAGATGTAGGGTGGTGGGATGGTCGTTCGTCGCAACATTTCTGGGTCGTTTGACACTACTACAGTGGTCGTTTTGTGTATGAAGAGATTTCGGTGTGTTGGGCTGTTTTGTAGTATTTTGTGGTGTATATAAGGTTGGAAAATAATGTATATATGTTTTTGTTGTTGTGTTCTTGTGTTGTTGCTGTTATCTAGAATTTGGAGGAAGTAAGGATAATAGGGGAGATGCTACCCGTTTTTATACAAAATAAGCTTGTCGTTCGTTGTGCGATAGTTGTACCTTTCGTAACTTAATGATAGTATTATTATCGTTGTTGTAGATTAAGGTGCGAAGAGGCGAGTTCAAATTGGTGAGTGGAAATATTGTGATAAGGTATGTTAAGGCACTTCCTTCTTTCTTTTGGCATGATCTAAAGTGAAACGAACGTACAAAATACGCTATTTCATAACGAATCTACTCCTAGCAACTAAGGTTGTCCATGTTGTTATTTTCTTGTAAAGTTATCCTAAAAAAGTATGTTTGATCTTCTAATTCTAGTGAAGTTCATAATGATGGTATGATGTCCATAATGTTAATCGAAGGTGAAACTACCTTACGTCACTTCGAAAGGTTTAGAGCGTGATTCCATGAGTCCAGCATGCATTATATATAGTATCTATTTTAATCTACCGAGCCACGTTATAGTCGACCGGGGATGGAACCTATTGTGGAACCACTGATCAGTTCGGCTTACCGAGCTCCACGTGGCCGGGTACGATTCTACCCGAGCCTTATGATGGCCGGGTATGATATGATGATGATGATGCCCACAGAGGCGGATGTTTTTAAGAGATTATGTATATGTATGTATCACGCATTTCATGTCACTATCTCTCAGAGGCACTCAGATGCTACATGTTGTATCTCCTACATCTCTTTACATTACTGTTCTTAGTTATGCTTTTCTTCCTTACTTATTCAGTACTTTATTCGTACTAACATCCCTTTTTCTTGGGGACGATACGTTTCATGCCCGCAGGTCCGATAGACAGGTTGACAGTCATCCTAGTAGGCTATCAGCTCAGCGGAAGGTGTTGCTGCACTCCACTTGCTCCGGAGTTGCCTATTTGGTCAGTATGATTGGGACATGCATTGATTGGTATGGCGGGGCCCTGTCCCGACCTTTTTGATGTTTATGTACTCTTAGAGGCTTGTAGACAAATGTCAGGTATATAGATACTTGTATGTCCTTGTCGGTCTATGTTTTGAGTTTACAAATGGTCATGCCAGCCTTATAGGCTCATATGTCACATGTATAAGTTTCTATATCATGTTAGTCATCCTATGTCTAGAATTCCCTTATATTTTATTTCGATTATGTCATGATGACCATTTTGGCACATTTACCCATGATATTACGATAAGAAAGATATGTTATGTTGGTACTCGGTTAAGTAAAGTACCGAGTTCCCGTCGCGGCTCATAGGTTGGGTCGTGAAAGATTGAGACTTGGTCCCTCCCGTGAGACTGTGAAGTCTAAAAGCATTTATTTCTGTTTATATGCATTTCTGTCTGCTAGAAATTTGACTTCCTTTCATGCTAGAAATCATGCTTAGGCTATGCACTTGCTCATGGTAGTTATACTCAGTCACAATGATTCTTATCCATGTTTACCTCAGTCTTTGTTATTTCCCTACTGGTAAATTGTAATACTTTGATTTTAGTTGTTTTCCCTTCTTTATTGAGAGCTGTGAGGCTAGAGAGGTTCATGTCCGAGTGAGGCTTAGGGCCTGTTTGTGAGGTATTTTATCTTAGAACGTGAGTTGTCCGTGCGTATTCTGATGTGGTATGGTGGCATGTGAGTTGTATGTGCGAACCTTTATATGATATTATAGCACGTGAGTTGTCCGTGCGACATGTGAGTTGTCCGTGCAGATTATAGCGCTTGGGCTGTAAGAGCCCCTCCGGAGTCTGAACACCCCAGTGAGCACATGTACCTATTAAGCGTGTGCGTTGAGGGCTGAGAGTCGAGTTTAAGTTATTGAGGGCTTGAATGATAGAAACTGTGAGGTTGCATATGTTTTCCCTTTGTTGCTGCATTTAGATGATTGGTTTACTTGAACTTGGTAATTTTGCAACTAATTTTACTCGTGTTTACTGTTAACTGCAAAAATTAACAACTAAACTGTTCTGTATAGCTCGTCACTACTACTCAATTCCTTATATATTTCTATTACTTGCTGAGTCGGTTGTACTCATACTACACCCTGCACTTCATGTGCAAATCCAGCTGTGTCTGAGCATGGAGACCATTGAGACCAGGCGTGTTTGTGTTCCGGAGACTGCAAGGTAGCTCCAGCGTCCGCAAGACCTTGTTACTCCTCTATAATTCCTGTTTTGTGCTGAAATTCAGACATTGGCTATATTTGTTTTGATACTTAGACGCTCATGACTTGGTGACACCCCGGCGTATGGGGCTAGTTTTCCGCAATTTGTTTCTATTTGAGTTTCACTTTGATTTTTATGAAAAATTCCTGATATGGAAAGTTTTACATTACTCTTATATTTGATTTCTGAAGTATTGGTGGGAAAGTTTGCTTGCCTAATACCATAGATACGCGCCATCACGACATGTTAGGTTTTTGGTTGTGACATAATCAAGGGAATCGGGGGTCGGGATTTCAAAGGCCCCCTATGTATCAACAACCAAGCAACCCGCCTCCTTACCCGTCTGAAGGTCCTAGTTCTTCCCACAATGAAATGGGACAGGTTAAAAATATGTTCAAAACAAATGATAGAGAAAAATGCTGACTTTGATTCTCAATTAGCCTCCCACAAGACTTCAATCCTCAATTTGGAAGTTCAATTGGGGCAAATCTCGCAAGCTTTAAACACTCTTCCTAAGGGAGAACTACCTAGTGATACGCTGGTGAACCCGAAGGGTGGGAACAATACGGGACATGCCATTGTCGTAACCACAAGGAGTGGAAGAGGGGGAGATACAACCACCTCAAATCAAAGAAGAATTGCAGATGATGATGTGTTGGTTCAAGAAGATGAGACTCTAAGTAATGTGGTCCAAGATAATGAAGAAGTTAGAATCGATATTGATGAAAGTGTGGAGGAGACCCAAGAAGAAGTGAACCCGTCTAGGGAGAACGTTATTGACATACCGAAACTGGTAGTGCCAAAGGCCAAGGCACCAATGCCAAGGCCTCCTCTTCCATAACCCCAAAGGCCTGCAATGTAAAATAGTGAGAAGCAATTCAAGAAGTTTATTGACATGATGAAGAGTTTGTCCATTAATGTGTCGTTGGAACAAATGCCCAGTCATGCAACGTTTATGAAGGATTTGGTGTCAAAGAAAAGATCAATGAATTGTGAGACTATGAAGATGACACATCAAGTGAGTGAAATTGTGCACTTAATGGCTCTGAAATTAGAAGATCCCAACGCTTTCACAATCCCTTGCACTATTGGGAGCACCGGCTTTGCCAAAGATCTATGTGATTTGGGGAAAGTATCAACTTGATGCTCTACTCGGTGTTCAAAACTTTGGTAATTGAACAACCAAGACCCACATGTACGAGGTTGCAAATGGCGGATGGGACTATGAAGAGACCATTGGGTATTATTGATGATGTGTTAGTTCGTGTTGATAAGTTCATCATTCCAGTGGACTTTGTGATTCTTGATTTCGAGGTTGACTATGAGGTGCCTATTATCTTGGGTAGACCATTCCTTCCTACGGGGAAGGCTCTTGTTGATGTGGAAGCCGGTGAGCTCACCTTCCGGATTGGCGATGAAAAGGTGGTTTTCCATGTGTGCAAATCTTTGAGGCAACCAAATAGCAATGAAGTTTGCTCGTTTGTGGACTTACTGACCGAGGTGATTTTTTGTGATGAATGTGGAGGATAACTTGGAAGTCATATTGCTTAATCATGATGATGATGAGAAGGAAGGCTTTGTGGAATGTGTAAATGCTTTGCAAGGAATTGGGTCGTATACTTATGAACCCCGAAAATTTGTCCTTAGATCTTGAGAACCAGAAGACTCCTCCAACAAATCCCTTAATCGAGGAGCCTCCCACTTTGGAGTTAAAGACATTCTCTTCACATCTCAGGCATGAGTTTCTTGGCCCATGTTCCAGTTTACCTCTTATTCTTTCCTCTTGCTTGACTAACGTGCAAGTAGATTCTACTTTGGCGGTGCTCCAAAAGAGGAAGAAAGCTATAGGATGTACATTGGCCGATATTTGGGGTATAATCCCTGCCTTTTGCATGCACAAGATTATTTTGGAGGAGGATGCCAAACCCTCAATTGAACACCAGAGAAGATTAAATGAAGCAATACAAGAGGTGGTGAAGAAGAAGATCATAAAATGGTTGGATGCCGGGGTTGTTTACCCCATTTCCGATAGATCGTGGACCTCTGCGGTGCAATGTGTCCGAAAGAAAGAAGTCATGACTATGGTAACAAATTATAAGAACGAGTTGATCCCCACAAGAACGGTCACCAGCTCAACAAAGTGACTCGGAAAGATCATTTTTGCTTCCATTTCTTGATCAAATGCTTGATAGGTTGGCCGGACATGATTTTTATTGTTTACTTGATGGAAGCCAAAATCAAATTCTTATTTGTCATGAGGACCAATAGGAGACTACTTTCACTTGTCCTTATGGTACTTTCGCATTCTTGCGGATGCCATTTGGGTTATGCAATGCACCGACAACTTTTCAACGGTGTATGATGGACATCTTCACCGACATGGTGGAGGACTATCTTGAGGTTTTCATGGAGGATTTTTCCGTAGTGGGAAATTCTTTTTATAAGTTCTTGGAAAACTTGGACAAGGTATTGGCAAGATGTGAAGAAACAAACTTGGTTTTGAATTGGGAGAAATGTCACTTCATGGTCGAGGAAGGCATAGTCTTCGGCCACAAAATTTCAAAGCGAGGTATTCAGGTCGATAAAGCCAAAATTGAGGTGATATCAAAACTCCCTCCCCCTACATCCATGAAGGGAGTGAGGAGCTTTTTGGGTCATGCGGGGTTCTATCACCGATTCATCAAGGACTTTTCTAAGGTGGTAAACCCCTTGTGTAAATTCTTGGAGAAGGATGCCAAGTTCCATTTTAACGAAGATTGTATGAAGTCATTCGAATTGCTCAATTTTAAGGTGACTACTACTCCTATTATCATTGCACCAGATTGGAGCTTACCTTTGGAGCTCATGTGTGATGCAAGTGATATGGAGGTTGGAGCGGTTTTAGGGAAATGTATCCACAAAATCTTCCATCAGGTCTACTATGCGGGTAGAAGACCATGAATGATGCCCAAGTCAACTACACAGTGACCGAAAAAGAGCTCCTTGCTATTGGTTTTGCGATGGATAAGTTCCTCCCGTACTTGATGGGTACAAAGGTGATTGTTCACACCGACCATGCAGGGCTTCGATATTTGATGGGCAAGAAATATTCTAAAGTAAGACTAATGCGGTGAGTGCTTCTTTTGCAAGAGTTTGATCTAGAGATTCAAGACCGCAAGGGTAGTGAAAACCAAGTGGCGGATCACTTGTCTCGTTTGGAGGAGGGGGGAGGCCACATGATGGCCTTGAGATAAATAATTCATTTCCCGATGAGCAACTCCTATCCATTTCTATGACCGGGATGCCATGGTTCACTGACTTAGCCAATTATCTTGTGAATGGCATTGTACCGAATGAGTTCTCTTCAAACCAAAGGAGAAAGCTCAAATGGGATTGCCTTGACTGTTATTGGGATGAGCCTTATCTCTTCCAGATTTGTAACGATGGTGTGATTCAACGATGTGTACCGGAGGAGGAACAAATGGAAATTCTTGAGGCTTGCCAATCTTCGCCATATGGTGGTCACCGTGGTGGAGATAGAACGGCTACAAAAGTGTTGAGATGTGGATTCTATTGGCCTGCTCTTTACAAGGACGTTAGCGATCTCGTCAAGCGTTGTGATGGATGTCAAAGAGCCGGTGGGATTTCTAAGAAAAATGAGATGACCCTCACCACCATCTTGGAGATTGACATTTTTGATGTGTGGGGCATTGATTTCATGGGTCCGTTCGTCAGCTATTGTGGGAACACTTACATATTGATAGTTGTGGATTATGTGTCAAAGTGGGTTGAAGTCGTGGCTTTTCCCAAAAAATGAATCTCGAAGTGTGGTGACATTTTTCAAAAAGAACATCTTCACGAGGTTTGGTACTCCAAGGGTCATTATTAGTGATGGGGGATCACACTTTTGCAACAAAGCTTTTGATACCTTAATCACAAAGTATGGTGTCACTCACAAAGTGTCGACCCCTTATCATCCTCAAGCAAGTGGGAAAGTTGAAATCTCAAACCGGGAGATCAAGAGTATTTTGTCAAAGACCGTGAATGACAACCGGACGGATTGGTCAAAGAAACTTGATGATGCTATTTGGGCTTATAGGACGTCTTACAAAACACGATTGGTATGTCTGCGTATCGTTTAGTGTTCAGGAAAGCTTGTAACCTACCGGTAGAACTTGAACACAAGACTATGTGGGAATGGAAGAAGCTTAATCTTGAATGGCATGTCGCTGCCAACTTAAGGGTGGCACAATGGAATGATCTTGATGAGTTCCAGTACCATGCATATTCAAGTTCGTCCTTATACAAGGACAAGATGAAGTATCTTCATGACAAGTATATCCGGAACAAGGAGTTCAAAGAAGGTTATCTTGTGTTATTGTAAAATTCTCGGTTGCGGATGTTTCCAGGAAAGTTGAAGTCCAAGTGAAGTGGTCCATTTGAGGTTGTGTATGTGACACTCTTTGGTGCATTAGACTTGAAGAACAAAAATGATGAAGTTTTTAGAGTTAATGGTCATCGAGTGAGACATTATGTTGGCAAGGTTGAAGATGGTGTAACAACCCGGTCGGTCGTTTCGATAGTTATAGCCTCGTTTTCCACATTTTAGCTTCTTTATATGTTATTCAGCTATGTTTTATGGTATCGAGTTGGTATGTTCGGGTCCAGAGTAATTTTGGAGTGAAATGAGGCGTTTAGTCTTTTATTTAGAAAGCTAAGTTAGAATCAATCGGAAGTTGACTTATGAGTAAACAAATTCAGAGTTGGATTTTTTATGGTTCAGTTAGCTTCGTTGGGTGATTTTAGAATTAGGAGTCTGTCCGAAATGTAATTTGGAGGTCCGTGGTAGAATTAGGCTTGAATTGGCAAAAGTTGGAAATTTGGCGATTTTTGCCCGCAGTGGAAAATTAGGTATCGGGGTTGGAATGGAATTCTGGAAATTAGAGTAGGCTCGTAGTGTCATTTGTGACGTGTGCAAATTTTGAGTTCATACAGACGTGGTTTGATAGTTTTCGGCGTCTTTGGCGAATTTTGTAAGTTTAGAAGTTCTTAGGCTTGAATTCGAGGTTAAATTGGTGTTTTGGTGTTGTTTTGGGTGTTCTGAAGGTTCGCCTAAGTTCGTGTATTGATATATGACTTGTGTGTATTATTGGTTGAGGTATCAAGGGCCTCGGGAGTGTTTCGGGTGGTTAACAAGTTGGATTGTCGAAGTTAGAAGTGTTGTTATTCTGGTGCCTGAGGTTCTGGTGTTTTTCCGCACTTGCGGATGGGGAGCCGCATGTGCGGTGGTCGCAGATGCAGAAGACTTATCATGGACGCGGAATTGGCCAACTAGAATTTAGCGCAAGTGCGGAAGTGTTGTCGCACCTGCGAGCGCGCAGATGCGAGTGGTGAGCTGCAGATGCGGAAGTGGACGATTATGTGAAAGTCGCAGGTGCGCTCCTAGGACCGGAGATGCGGTTCCGCATGTGCGAAGATGGGGTCCGCAGGTGCGATACCTCTGGACAAAAACTGTATAATCCACACTTCACGAATGTTCGCCCTTTATTCATCATTTTTGGCCGGTTTATGAGCTTTGGGTAGTGAAATTCCTGAGAGAAACAAGAGATATCAGTGAGGTAAGTTACTTGGGTTTTATTACGTGTCTTTATGATGATTTTCTACTGATTAGTTATGAAATTAGTAGGAATTTAGGGTGAAGTTGAAGGGGGTTAGGGCTTGAGTTTTGGAGAGTTTGAGGTGAGGATTTGAGGGACCAAACAGAGTCGAATTTTGACGAATTTGATATGGTTAGACTCGGGAGGGAACGAGCTTTCTAGCTCTGCAATGTTTTACGGGATTCGAGACGTAGTCCCGGGGGCCGGGCCTATTTCGGATTTTTGGCCTATTTTTGTATTTTTTCTTGTAGAATTCGTCTCTTTAGCATAAGTTGATAGTGTTATTCAGGTATTGGATAGATTTGGAGCTTTTAGAGACCGATTTCTGAGACAAGGGCATCCTGGAGTAGGATTTATGCTGTTAAGGTAAGTAACAGTTTTAACAATGGCTTTGAGGGTATAAACCCGGAGTATTGATATCATGTAACTGCTTGGAGGTCATACCCACGCCAGGTAATGGGCGTGTTGGTATACACTGCGAGGGATTGAGACTTGGTCCCTCCCGTGAGGCTATGAAGACGATTAGCCATTATTTGTGTTTATGTGTTTATATGTTTGTTAAACTTGACTGCCTTTATGTTAGAGATCATGCTTATGCTTTATTCATTCTCACATTGATTGCACTCAGCCATAGAAGTTCTTATGTATGTTACCTCAGTCTCTATTATCTTGCTGATATATTGTAATACTTGGACTGCTTTCCTTTAGTTGTTGAAAACTGTGAGGCTATAGAGGTACATGGCTGAGTGAGGCCGAGGGCCTATTGTGAGAAATTTTTTGTTATAGCACGTGAGTTGTTCGTGCAGATACAGACTGTACTATAGCACGTGCGTTGTCTGTGCGGATCCAGTTATCATATGATTGCACGTGAGTTGTCTGTGTAACATGTGAGTGGTCCGTGCAGATTAGCGCTTGGGCTGTAAGAGCCCCTCCGGAGTCTGAACACCCCCAGTGAGCGCAGGTACCTATGAGCGTGTGCATCAAGGGCTGAGTGATGGAGTGACTTTGTTGTGAGGTTTCACTTATTTTTGATGTACTGCATTTATCTGCCAATTTCCTTATAATATTTGCTAATTCATGAAATTTACTTGTTTGCTCATGTGTATTCTTAACCGTGAAAAGTAATAATTGGATTGTTCTGCCTAGCTCGTCACTACTACTCACTTCCTTAGTTATTTTTGTTACTTCCTGAGTCGGTAGTACTCATACTAGACCCTACACTTTATGTGCAGATCCAAGTAAGTTAGAGCGCGACGATCGTTGAGTTCATGACGACTATCTTGGAGACTGCAAGGTATTTTCTAGCGTCCGCAAGACCTTGTTACTCCTTCTATCTTCTATATCTCTTTTTAGGTTGTATTGACAGTCAGATAGTTTATATATCTTAGTTCATAGATCTAGACGCTCATTACTTAGTGACACCCCAATATTTGGGGCCCGTTTATGTATTTTCTTTATTTATATTTAGAGTTGGTTCTGTTTATGAGAAACTCAAATATTGGAAATGTTTTTGTTAAATTATTATAATTAAATTAGTAGTAATATTTTGGGAAAATTGGCTTTCCTTGTATTACGATAGGCGCCATCACGACATGGTTTAGATTTGGGTCGTGACAATTTGGTATCAGAGCCTATGTTACATAGGTCTCACGAGTCATGAGCGGGTTCAGTAGAGTCTTGCGGATCGGTACGGAGACGTCTATACTTATCTTCGAGAGGCTGCAGAACATTTAGTAAAATTTCACATTCATGGATTCTTGTCATGACTTTTGGTTATTCTAAACTAAACGTCTGTTATTTCATTCTCTCACAGATGGTGAGGACTCGTGCTACGGGTCAGGAGGGACATCCACCAGCACCACCAGCTCGGTCCGCGAGAGGCCGACACCGTGTTAGGGGCCGTGGTAGAGGCGGAGACATCGCCAGCGCAACAACTGGGGTAGCACATACTGATCCCCCAGTTGTTCCCGCTCAAGACCAGGTCCCGGAGGTAGATGTTCTGGGTGGACCGGCTTAGGCACCATCTGTGCCTATTGTGATTCCTGTCCTTCAGGAGGCCCTGGCCCAGATTTTATCAGTGTGTACGCGCCTTTCTCAGTCTATCTGTGTTACTATGATCGCAACTACTTCTCATGCATAGGGAGGCACCCAGACTCCGGCCACCCACATGCTGGAGCAGGTTGTTCAAGGACTTCAGACACCGGGGGCACCACCAGCCTAACTGGTTGCAGCTGCTCAAGAGAATGTAGTTCCTGCTATGCCGAATGATGATCATCGTAGGTTGGAGAGATTTGGGAGACTCCAGCCTCCACCTTTCAGTGGCGCAGAGGGAGAGGATGCCCAAGACTTCTTAGACAGGTGCCAAAAGATACTCCAAATAGCTAGTATTTTGGAGACTTGTGCGGTGTCATTCACTACATTTCAGTTTTCTAGGCCTGCACTCCGATGGTAGGAGAATTACGAGAGGCGTAGGATTGCTGGCGCAACACCCCTCACTTAGCACCAGTTCTCCGTGGTATATTTTTATAAGTTTGTGCCATAGTCCCGTAGAGAGGAGCTGCGCAGACAATATGAGCATCTTCGCCTGGGTGATATGTCGTGTCGCAGTATGAGATGCTATTTTCAGAGTTGGCGCGACATGCTATCTGGTTGGTTCCCACAGATAGGGAAAGGATCATGAGGTTCATAGATGGTCTCACTTTTCTGCTACAGTTGCTTATGACCTGAGAGAGGGTGTTTGGTGACAACTTTGATGAGGTTGTCGACATAGCTCGATTGATTGAGATGGTTCGTCGTCAGGAGAGGGTTGAAAGGGAGGCTAAGAGGCCTCGTGGGCTAGGTGGATTCAGTGGTACTTCTCATGGGGTTCAGTTCCAGCATGGTAAAGGTCGTCATTTCAACAGGCTCAGACACCTCAGCCAATTCACCATGGTGCATCATCTGGCCATGGTTCCCATAGTCATTAATAAGGCCAGTCATCATTCAGTGCACTACCAGCGCAGAGTTCTCATATTACCCCGTACACTCATGTATCCCTAGGTAGTTCTTCTAGGCATCAGGAGCAGCAAATTCGTTAGAGGAGGGGTTGTTTCGAGTGTGGGCCTTTTGGCCACATTCTGAGAGATTTCCCTAGGCTATTAGGCGGGGCTCCCCGGCGGGATACTCGTTCGATTGCACCAACACCAGTTCCTCTACAACCCGCCCAACCAGCTAGGGGTGGACCTCACCCAGCGAGGGGCGGAGCCCAGTCAGTTGGGGGTCGCCCGAGAGGGAGACACAGATCAGGGGTGGCCAGGACCATTTCTATGCCCTCCCAGCCAGGCCAAACGCTATTGCTTGAGATGCTGTGGTCACAGGTATTGTCTTCGTCTCTCACACAAAGGCCTCTGTATTATTTGACTCTGGTTCTACATATTCATATGTTTCATCATACTTTTCTCATTTTCTGGATATGCCCCGTGAGGCATTAGTTTCACCCGTTCATGTTTCTACTCCTGGGGGCGAAACTATTGTTGTGGACCACGCGTATTATCTCCATGTCTTGCTGTTCTAAAGTATCACACCAAGACCGTGACCTTAGCGATGCCGGGAGTTCCGAGGGTAGAGTGGAGTGGTTCTATAAACTATGTGTCGAGTAGGGTGATTTCATACATGAAGGCTCAACGTATGGTTAAGAAGGGTTTTCTTTCTTACTTGTCTTTGGTGAGAGATGTTAGTGCAGAGACTCTAGCCATTGATTCGGTTCCGGTGATGTGTGATTTTCTGGATGTATTTCCTGCAAACCTACTAGGTATGCCGCCTGGCAGGGACATTGACTTTGGTATTGATTTGGTGCCGGGCACTCAGCCCATTTCTATTCTGCCTTATCGTATGACACCATCGGAGTTCAAGGAATTGAAAGAACAACTTCAGGAACTCCTAGATAAGGGGTTTATTCGGCCTAGTATGTTACTTTGGGGTGCACCAGTTCTATTTGTGAAGAAAAAGGATGGTTCGATGAGAATGTGTATTGACTACATGCAGTTGAACAAGGTCACAGTCAAGAACAAGTATCCTTTGCCTCATATTGCGAATTTATTTGACAAGCTCCAGGGAGCGAGGGTGTTCTCTAATATTGACTTGAGGTCCGAGTATCATCAGCTAAAGATTCGGGATTCAGATATTCCAAAGACTGCTTTCAGGACCCGTTATGGCCATTACGAGTTCTTGGTGATGTCTTTTGGGATAACAAATGCCCCTGCAGCGTTCATGCATTAGATGAATAGTGTATTCCAGCCATATTTGGACTCCTTCGTTATTGTGTTCATTGATGATATCCTAGTGTACTCTCGTAGCCAGGAGGAGCATGCCCAACATTTGAGGATTTTATTGTAGAGGTTGAGGGAGGAGAAACTTTATGTATAGTCCTCCAAGTTTGAGTTTTGCCTCAGTTTGGTAGCATTCTCGGGGCACGTGTGTCTAGTAAAGGTATTTAGGTGGACTCGAAGAAGATAGAGGCGGTGCATAGTTGGCCTAAATCGTCCTCAGCTATAGAGATTAGGAGCTTTCTGGTTTTGGCAGGATATTACCATCGCTTCGTGGATAGATTCTCATCTATTGCTTCGCCCATGACAAAATTGACCCAAAGGGGTGCTCTATTCAGGTGGTCGGGTGAGTGTGAGGAGAGCTTTCATAATCTTAAGGCTACTTTGACCACATCTTCAGTGTTAGTTCTGCCATCAGCTTCAGGTTCTTATACCGTGTATTTTGATGCCTTGAGGGTAGAAATTGGTTGTGTTTTGATGCAGGAGGGTAGGGCGATTGGCAATGCCTCGTGGCAGTTGAGACTCATGAGAAGAATTATCCGGTTCAAGATCTTGAGTTGGAAGCCATTGTTCACGCCTTAAAGATTTGGCGTCACTATTTGTATGGAGTTTATTTTGAGATTTGTACCGATCATCAGAGTCTGCAGCATCTACTCAAGCAGAAAGATCTTAATTTGCGTCAGCAGAGATGATTGGAGCTTCTTAAAGATTATGATATGATTATTCTATACCATCCAGGTAAGGCCAATGTGGTGGCTGATGCTCTGAGTCGTCGGGCAGAGACTTTGGGGAATTTAGCTTATCTTCCGGCAACAGAGAGACCTTTAGCATTGGATGTTCAGGCCTTAGCGGGCCAGCTTGTGAGATTGGATCTTTTGGAGCCTAGTCGGGTATTGGCTTGCGTAGCCTCTAGGTCTTCTCTTTATGACTGTATTCGCTAGCGTCAGTATGATGACCCGCACTTGCTCGTTGTTCAGGACAGGGTCTGGCGAGGTGATGCTAGGGATGTGACTATTGGTGATGCTGGTGTGATGAGGATGTAGGGCCAGATATGTGTGCCCAATATTGGTGGGCTTCGGGAGTTTATTCTTGAGGCCCACAGCTCACGGTATTCCATCCATCTGGGTGTCACGAAGATGTAATAGGATTTGAGACAACACTATTGGTGGAGGCGGATGAAAAAGGATATTTCTGGGTTTGTGGCTCGGTGTCTCAATTGTCAGCCGCTTAAGTACGAGCATCAGAGACCGGGTCGCTTGCTTTAGAGATTAGATATTCCATAGTGGAAGTGGGAGCGGATCACCATGGACTTTGTAGTTGGGCTCCCACGGACTTCGAGGAAGTTTGATGTTATTTGGGTTATTGTGGATTAGTTGACCAAGTCTGCACACTTCATTCCTATTTGTACTACCTACACTTCAGAGCGGTTAGCTGAGATTTATATCCGAGAGGTTGTTCGCTTGCATGGTGTCCCGGTTTCCATCATTTTAGATAGAGGTACTCAATTTACATCTCAGTTTTGGAGGGCCGCGCAGTGAGGATTGGGTACTCAAGTTGAGTTGAGCATAACGTTTCACCCTCAGACGAACGGGTAGTCCGAGTTCACTATTCATATATTGGAGGACACGTTACACACTTGTGTTGTTGACTTTGGGGGTTCATGGGACCAATTTCTGTTACTCACGAAGTTTTCATATAACAATAGCTATCAGTCGAGCATCCAGATAGCTCCGTACGAAGCTTTATATGGGAGGAGGTGTAGATCTCCGGTTGGTTGGTTTGAGTCGGGTGAGGCTAGGCTCTTGGGTACATATTTGGTGCAGGAAGGAGAAATTTATTCAGGAGCGGCTTCGCACGACTCAGTCTAGGCAGAAGAGCTATGCGGACAGGAAGGTTTTTGATGTATCTTACATGGTCGGGGAGAAGGTATTGCTGAATATTTCACCTATGAAAGGTGTTATGATATTTGGGAAGAAGGGCAAGTTGAGCCCTCAGTTTATTGGTCCATTTGAGGTAGAGGTGGCCCTATGAGCTTGCTTTGCCACCCAACTTGTTTAGTGTACATCCGATATTTCATGTTTCCATGCTTTGAAAGTATGTTGGCAATTCGTCCCTTGTTTTTGACTTCAGCACGGTTCAGTTGGAGGGTGATATGACTTATGATGTGGAGCCGGTGGCTATTTTGGATTGACATGTCCGGAAATTGAGATCAAAGGACATAGCTTAAGTGAAGGTACAATGAAAAGGCAAGCCCGTAGAGGAGGCCACCTGGGAGATCGAGGGAGAGATGCAGAGCATATATTCACACCTATTTGAAACTCCAGGTATGTTTTTAGACTCGTTCGAGGACGAACGTTTGTTTAAGGGGGGAGGATGTAATGACCCGGTCGGTCGTTCCGAGAGTTATAGCCCCGTTTTCCCCATTTCTTCTTCTTTATATGTTGTTTAGCTATGTTGCATGGTATCGAGTTGGTAGATTCGGGTCCGGAGTAGTTTTGGAGTGAAATGAGGCATTTAGTCTATTATTTTGAAAGTTAAGTTAGAAAAGTCAACTGGAAGTTGACTTATGAGTAAACGAATTCGGAGTTGGATTTCTTATGGTTTGGTCAGCTTCGTTGGATGATTTTAGACCTAGGAGTGCGTCCGGGATGTAATTTGGAGGTCCATGGTAGAATTAGGCTTGAATTGGCGAAAGTTGAAAATTTGGCGATTTTGACCGGTAGTAGAAAATTAGGTATCATGGTCGGAATGGAATTACGGAAACTGGAGTAAGCTCAGAGAGTCATTTGTGATGTGTGTGCATAATTTTAGGTCATTCAGACGTGGTTTGATAGGTTGCGGCATCTTTGGCGAATTTTGGAAGTTTAGAAGTTCTTAGGCTTGAATCCGAGGTTAAATTTGTGTTTTGGTGTTGTTTTGGGTGTTTCGAAGGTTCGACTAAGTTCGTGTATTGATATATGACTTGTGTGTATTATTGGTTGAGGTCTCGAGGGCCTCAGGTGTGTTTCAGGTGGTTAATGGATTGTATTGTTAAAGTTAGAAGTGCTGTTTTTCTTGTGCCTGAGGTTCTGGTGTTCTTCTGCACCTGCCGATGGGGAGCCGCAAGTGCAATGGTCGAAGATGCAGAAGACTTATCGCGGATGCTAAATTGGCCAACTGGGCATTTAGCGCAGGTGCGGAAGTGTTGTCGCACATGCGAGCCCGCAGGTGCGAGTGGTGAAGAAAGTCGTAGGTCCGCTCCTAGGACTGCAGATGCGGTTGCGCATGTGCGAAGATGGGGTCCGCAGGTGCGATACCTCTAGGCAGAAACTATATAAGCCACACTTTGCAAATTTTTGCCCTTTCTTCACCATAGTTGGTCGATTTTTGAGCTTTGGGCAGTGAAATTCAAGAGAGAAACAAGATATATCAGTGAGGTAAGTTACTTGGGTTTTATTACGTGTGTTTATGATGATTTTCCACTAATTAGTCATGAAATTAGTAGGAATTTAGGGTGAAGTTGAAGGGGGTTAGGGCTTGAGTTATGGAGAGTTTGAGGTGATAATTTGAGGGACCAAACAGAGTCGGATTTTGACGAATTTGATATGGTTAGACTCTTGAGGGAACGATATTTCTAGTTCTGCAATTTTGACGTGTTTCGAGACGTGGGCTCGGGGGTCGGGTTATAGCCTACTTCGGATTTTTGGCCTAGTTTTGTAGTTTTTCTTGTAGAATTCATTTCTTTAGCCTAGGTTGATAGTATTATTCTGGTATTGGATAGATTTGGAGGTTTTGGAAACCAAGTACAGAGACGAGGGCATCCCGGAGCAGGATTTTACGCTGTTAAGGGAATTAATAGTTTTAACTCTGGCTTTGAGGGTATAAACCCGGAGAATATATATCATGTGAATGTTTGGAGGTCATACCCACGCTATGTGACAGACGTGTGGGTGTACACCGCGAGGGATTGAGACTTGGTCCGTCCCGTGAGGCTGTGAAGCTGATTAGCCTGTGTTTATGTGTTTATATGTCTGTTAAACTTGACCGCCTTCATGTTAGAGATCATGCTTAGGCTTTATTCGTGCTCACATTGATTGCACTCAGCCATACAAATTCTTATGCATGTTACCTCAATCTCTATTATCTTGCTGATATACTGTAATACTTGATTTGGACTTCTTTCCTTTTTTGTTTAAAACTGTGAGGCCAGAGAGGTACATGACTGAGTGAGGCCGAGGGCCTCTTGTGAGATTTTTTGTTATAGCACGTGATTTGTCCTTGCGGATCCAGATTGTACTATAGCACATGAGTTGTACGTGCGGATCCAGTCATGATATGATTGCATGTGAGTTGTCCGTGTAGCACGTGAGTGGTCTGTGTAGATTAGTGCTTGGGCTATAGGAGACCCTCCGGAGTCTGAACACCCCCAGTGAGCGTTGATAACTTGAGCGTGTGCATCGAGGGCTGAGTGATGGAGTGACATTGTTGTGAGGTTACATTTATTTTTGTTGTACTGCATTTATCTGCCAATTTCCTTGTAGTAATTGCAGATTCATGAAATTTACTTGTTTGCTCATGTTTATTCTTAACTGTGAAAAGTAATAATTGGATTGTTCTTCCTAGCTCGTCACTACAACTCAATTCCTTTGTTATTTGTGTTACTTGCTAGTCGGTTGTACTCATACTACACCATGCACTTTATATGTCGATCCAAGTGAGTTAGAGTGCAACGATCGTTGAGTTCAGGCTGACTATCTTGGAGATTGCAAGGTAGCTGCTAGCGTTCGTAGGACCTTGTTACTTCTTCTATCTTCTATATCTCTTTTTAGGTTGTATTGACAGTCATACAATTTATATATCTTAGTTCATAGATTTAGACGCTCACGACTTAGTGACACCCCAAGGGCAGGGTGGGAGTTCTTGGAGGGAAGGATGCCGAGGATATATTGGAAACAATCTCTCTATCCCTGGGTAGGAGTAAGGTCTGCATACACACAACCCTCCCCATATCCCACTAGTGGGATTATACTGGGTTGTTGTTGTTGTTGACATATATTGGGAATGTTTTTTTTAAAATATTATAATTAATTTAGTAGTAATATTTTGGGAAAATAGGCTTGCCTTGTATCATGATAGGTACCTTCACGACATGGTTTAGATTTGGGTCGTGACAGATAGACACGTTGTGGCGTTGATTCATTTCAAGTGATTGATGGTAACATGCGTCATGCTGTGACGTTAAATCAGACGTTTCTTGGGAGGCAACACATGTTTCTTTTTATTTTTTCATTTTTTCATTTTATTCCTTTTTAGATATGTTTTGTATTGAGCTAACTGGGTTTGAAGTGAATTGCAGGAATGAGTGTGCATCGCATGTGCTGTAATTGAAAAAAAACATTGGACAAGTGTTGAAAGTATGCGGACCACACAAAAATGATTACAATCGCAGAGCAGACTCTGTGGCCGCACAATTAGAGACCCAAAAACGTGAACTCTCTGAAGTTTGGATTTGCATAAAATTGGCCAAAATGCGGCCGCACACAAAATTGAGCCGACCACACAAATTTATGCCGCCGAACTCACTTTTATACGGACGTCAGAAGTTCAGCTCAAAGAGCATGTAAAAAGTGCGGACCGCACTCAAAGTTTTGCAGCCGCATTCAGCTAACTTTTTGACCGACTTGGTCAAACTATAAATAGGGATTTTCTACACTATTCACACTTTACGCTCTCTGAATTCTCAAGCCCTAAGAAAACACTTTGCATCATAAAATAGTTCACAAATCATACCTCAGCTCATCAAGTTAGTTTCTCACCTGCATCATTCGTTACCGGTATGTTCAATCCATGTTAGATTTTTGTCCATTTTTCTTAATGGCTGTTTTTGTTTTATTTGGTTAGTTTAGTTATTTTTAGGCCTAAAAATGTCAAAGGTGCTTAATATGTGCTTAAAACTCATGTGGGTAGTTTCATATATGTTCATTAAGGACTGGATAGACCATTAATCATGTCAATTTGTGCATACCATGTCTAATTTGTGAAAAATTGCAAGAACCCTAAGTTTACGACCATATATGTTTGAATTGTGCTGCCACACACAAATGTGAGCATTCCACATAATTGTTAGTTAGGGAAAATATTGTGCTTGAAAAGTGTGAACCACACTCAAATTGTGCGGTCCGCAGAAAAATTGTGCGGTCCGCAGAAAAATTGTGCGGTCCGCAGAAAAATTGTGCGGCCACATAATAATGTGTTCGACCGCACTTTTGAACTTCAGTGAATCAGTATCTCGGAATTGGATTTGTGTGCCGCACTCAAAATTGTGCGGTATGCACTTTAGGATATGCGGATGTACTCAAAATTATGCGGTCCTCACTTCAGGGTGTGCGACCGTATTTCAAAATTATGCGGTCCGCACAAAACAGTCTGCGACCGCACTTAGAATTGTGCTGCAACTGTTCTGCAAATGTTTGAATTGATTTGAACTCAACCGACCTATGTACTTTGTATTGTAGAAAATGGTTAGATCATGGGGTACAGGCGATACATCAAAAGGGAGAGGTGAAGCGTCCCGAGGCAGAGGAAAAGGCACTCACCCACTGAGAGTGCAATATAAGCCAATTGCTAAAAAGCCGACCACCAGGAGAGGCTCAGAATCCAAATCATATGCCCCATCCAGGAAATCCTCCGAGGGTCATTCAATGGATGTCCAACGTAAGGCCTAGTCCCAACCACCCCAACCCACTGACGTTATCAGTTATGCAACTAACCCTCTCTACAACTAGTTCTTCTGGGGTTTCGACGCAGGAAGCCAGAGTTCCGAGCCCTCCTCTACACCTACTCCTCCGGCACCACTGGCTATTGATATCAATTATGATGATGTTCCGAATGATGGTAGAGAGGGGGTGGGGGGCACTCAAGTGGGTGGCCTTGAGAGGTCAAAGAAGAAAGAAATATGGGAGGATCGGTTCGTGAGCATGACAGGTTTCAATAGATTCCGGGAGTTATGGCCCTAGAGGTCGCTCACACTTGAGCGACAATTCTTAATAAAGGATTTGGATATCCACAATCCAATGCAGAAAAAGGGTGGCAACCCTTTGTGTGTAGCCGGATTGACTCGAGTTTTAATGAGAACAACCTCCCACTTCCCCGAGCAGTTCTAGCGTCTTCTATTATGGCGGGGAACCTGATCAATGTGGGTGCCATCATGTCAACCAACATCTCATTGGAGGTCCAAAAAAGTGAAAAGTCCTACCCTTATCCAAACACCCTCACAGATTATTTCAATGATGCTACGGTGGAGCCGAGACCATTTGATAAAAAAGTAAAGGCCAATAAGCCTTTCTCATGGTACCACCTGCAGGGTGCTGACAACCCAAAGCTCAAGGGTAAAGTAAGTACCACCGTTGGAAAGTCTGACGAGCCATCGGTGGTAGGAACAGAGGCTTCTGCTGAGCCATCTACAACTCCCATGCCTTCCACAACAGCCAGGCCTTCCACCGAGACAACCCCCATGCCACCACCTTCATCTTCTAGGCCATCCGTTGCAGTACCAATGCCATCCTCATCCACCTATCCACTCACTGCGCTGCGAGTCTCCTAGACTTTGGCGAGCCTCAACAACTAGATGCAGATAACTACTTCTAAGCTGTCTGACATATCCAGTACTGTTTCAACACAATCCTTTACACCAGCAGCACCATTGGTCCCTTCATCAGTGGAGGAAACATTGAAGAAGATTCTGGACAACTAGAAGACTATTATGGATACAATGGTGGCTTACAGGGGAGCTATTGAGGAGTTTACCTAGCAGGTGAAGAAGATGAGGAAATCCTAGGCCTCAAAGAAAGCTGTGGAGAGTTTGAGAAAGGAGGTGACGAAGATAACAACAACGGGTGATTTTCCTTTTAACCTACTGATGGAGACAAATCCATTGGTACCAGTAGGCCCATCAACACCATCATCATAGGCACCATTGGGCTAGTCTGATGAGCTAGATCTTACTGCTCCCACTGTTGAAGATATGCTTCAGATGCTCACCAACCCTGTTGTCCCTTAGCCCAGTGATGATGAGATACAGTTGGAGGAGACCGAGGGTGGTGATGTTGTCAGTCATCCTGAGACTATATTGGGAGTTTTCTTTACTCTCTACCCTCTTTTGTTTTGATTTTTCTAAGCATTGAGGACAATGCTTGCTCTTATTCCAGGGGGTGGTCTATTTTGGTTCATTTTGGATGACTGTGATGACATTTGATTACTTTTGGGCATGTAATAACTTTAATACTGTTTTTCTTTTATTTTTATTTTTATTATCTCCCTCAATATGTATATATTCATCCCTCTTGTATATATTCTATTTCCCTCGGTTTGTATATTCGTTTGCCTTACTTTCAGTAGTTTATTTCATAGCTTCTTCATTTTGTTTTCTTAATAGTATAGCTTCTTAGTTACTTTATTAGTTTCTTTTTGATTTGTTAGCTTCTTTTTATGTTTTAGTGAACAATAAGCCTTTGATTTTGTTAATTCCACGGTTCTTTCTAAAGGTGGGTCTTGTGTGAACCGGGTGGCTCTTCCCAACGATGGCGTAACAACCTTCTTAAGGGATCGAGTCAATTTTTGATGTTTAGGTAGAAACAAGTATTATTAATGAATAAATAAGGGTCAAATATGCTTCACTTGGTACCAACACACTTAACTATGCGCTTATGGTTAAAAATAAGTTTTTGTAAAGAAATATCTCTAGTTAGTGACCTTGTAACTCTTGTGTTGACTTAGGCAATCATCGGGTGGTTTAGTTGAACCATTAGCCATTTTCAATCTTGAATGCAATTGTTATGGGTGTTGATACCCAATTTTTCTCTCATATTTCTCAAATATACATATATTCCTTCAAAATAGTGCATGAGCATCATCATGCATTTCTCATAATTTTCTATAATTGTTAAAGGCTTTTAATCAATTTACTCCCACATTTTTATTATATAAATAATTATTAATTGCATCACAAATAATATTTATGATGATTTATCATTTAATATTCATCATTTATATCCATATTAAGCTTTAAATATGTTTTATGTACTTCTTATAATTATATTTTGCATCGTTAGGCTAAAATTGCATATTTTTGCAATAATAGCCCATATATATGCATAATCATATTATTTATACAGAAAATGACTTTTTATATTTTATAATATTAAGTAATTATTTTAAAACTTTTCATGCAGAAGTGATATTTTTGTTATTTGTTAATTATTTTTTATAATTTATTTATTTGTTAAATTGGTTATTAAAAATCTAGCCCCCTAAAACCCAATTTCGGATCTACACTACGCAATTACCCCAGCCCAATAGCCTATACATTAGCCCAAATACACCAGCCTAAAATATCCAGCCCAAATCAATTAACCCAAGACCTGTTAACCCAATCCCCAAACCCGTTTAAAACACCCGACTGTATCCCCTCTAAATCACGACCGTTGATATCTGAAGATCAACGTCTCACATCACTCCCTTCCTTTTAATTAACCTACGCGTCCCCAAACCTTAACTCATCATCCCAACTCCCGCCGTCTTTGTATTATCTCAAACCTCCCCTCTCTCCTCTCAAAACCCTAGCGCCCTCAGTCAAAACTCTCTGATTCCAACTCCAAAAATGGAATCAATCTATGATTCCTTTACCATATTAGTCCCACCTCACTACTGGATACCCGTTTTTGGTATAACAAAATAGCCTGCTTAAAATGGCAAGCAGATTGAACCAAAATTGGTTCAAATCCTTAACATGCTGTTAGTTCCGTCTGTGTTCATCATTTTTGATCTTCGTAAGTACGCATATTTTCGTATCTCTCACTAATTCATACTTAACCCTAAGGTTAGGGTTTCAAATCCTTTTTTATTCGAACCAAAATTGGTTCAAACATTAATTTCAAGTGTTATTTCGTCTATATTCACTCTATTATGCATAAATCTACCTATTTAAGTTAATTTCTTTTACTTACTCTAAATTAGGGTTTCAGACCCTAAATTTGGGCCAGATCTGGTTCGATTATGTGTTATTTCGAGTGATTTCTTTTCCACATTCATTGCGTGCAATATGTATTTGATTATCTTTATTATCTGCCGACTTGTGAAGGTTTACCTAAAACTAGGGTTTGAGACCTTTCTTTGTCATTACATATTTTCTGATTGATACCCTTTCCTTTCTCGTATGGGACTAATATTTTCCTTATTTATGTTCAATATACCATGTTTCCTTTATTTATTTACCTTATTTTTCCCTGAAACTGATTGTTAATCGATTATATGTGATATTTTCCTTATTCTAAGTGTTACTCGCCTGATTGCACGCCATTATTCTTTGATTAATTCACTGAACTCTGTTTTATTTGCCTTAAAACTAGACTTCAATTTTTTCTGTGATCAATTTCTTTCCTTTCTTATGTGTGTTTGATTTCTTTCCGTATTTGTTTGCCTAATTGAACAACATTTAAATCATATACCCTTTCCCTTTTAGACAGACTCGAACTCTCAATACTCTCACTGAAAACTTAGCTTTTACTCTGATTCTTCGCTCGTTTGTTTCTGGTCTTGGCCGGATGAAAGTCAAGGCCAATTAATTCTGTACTTGACTACTGTGGTGTATTTTCTTGCTTTCCTGCCTAACTGGTAAGTCATTATCCATTGCTATTTTATTTTCTATGTCTCCCCAATATGTGTTGTTCGACCAGCATGTTTGAACTTTATTTTGAGCATGATTCTACCTTTATGCTTCTATGAGTTCATGATTGATACTGTTAATTGGTTATTTTGAATTATAATATGAATCCTCTTAAAACCTAGCTTAATGTTTTGACTTTTCTCATGCACACTATTTGCTAATCCTGAAAATGTTTTGAACTTAGCATCCTTAGGATACTACTAGTATGAAATTAGTTACTCAACCCCAAAATTTACATATTTGTATTGTTTCTTAGTTCATGTGCCCTGTCAACTTGTTTGCTAACATGTCTGGTATCCCTCAAGAATCATGTGATAACCTGATTGTTTTCCTTAACACTTTGCCTAAATATTTCTGTGATTAAATAAGGTTGTCCTAAAATGTCAGCATGCAAACTTAGTGTAATTAGGTAATTTTTTACTTAACCTATTTGAAATTGTGTACTTTCCCAACCTTGCTTGTTTTCTTAATGCAATTATGCCTACATGTTCTGTGTTCTAAAATTCTATCATTGTAGTCTTCTATGAGAAATCCAAACTGTTTTAAATTTGTTCCTACCTCTTTTTATATGCTGTTACTCTTTTAAAAAACCTCCCAATCTTAGCCATTTAGGTTCTATCCTTAACCACCCCTATGTGAGCACTGCTCAGGGTCCATGTGAGATTCCTGTGAACTCTGACACACTAGGAGCTGGTTCCTAATGTCTTTCGAATCATTTCTAAGTATTTGGTTCTGGTGTGAGCATCGCCCTGGTTCCTTGAGGCCCTTGGGAACTTTGACACACTGGAAACCTTGTTCTATATGTGTTATGGGTGAGTCACTCATCATTGACTGTGTGTACTTGTGAAATGAGCCTCAAAGCTGATATGCTGTGAAGACCTGGGCTGCCCAGGTGTATTTGGGCCTAATGAAGGCTCCCTATAGGTTATCTTATTACTATTATGTAATTCATTCATTACTCTGGTCTGTAATAATTTTGTAACAAACAGATTCTGGGGTGTTAAGTAAAAACTGGGAAGGGTCCTCTATTTTCTTGATAATTCGGGTAGAAATCCTGCCTGTAAGATCTATCAATACGTCCAACAAATATGTGTTAGTAAATCATGCCTATAGGACTAATATCTTGTTTAATTGTTTTCTGGCAACGTGTACAATTTCTGCCCATGTACTTCTTAATAGATATCATGCCTATAGGGTAAGATCAATTCAGTAATAGATATCATGCCTAAAGGATTAAAATCAGTTTCAAAGCTAGAGATCATGCACATAGGATTTAAGTAAGTTCAGTAATTAGAAAGCATGCCTATAGGATTAAAGGGAAATACAAGGTTATGAAACATGTCTATAAAGTTAAAATAAGTTTTGCACTTAGAAATCATGCCTATAGGAGTACAATCATCACGCTCATAAAAGGCATGCCTTTAGGATTCTACTAATTGGTTCTGAATACAATCGTCACTGTCAATCACTTAGACAATATTCCTATAGGATCTAATAACAATTTTGAATTCGTAATTGTGATTCATTACTATCTGAAACGCCTAGATTTTATACTTAATAAAATCAGTAGGCAAATTATAGGTCCTACCACTCGCATTAATAAGACTGCTTCTGTGTATCACCGCTCGCCTGTTTCTCGCATAGATATCCTGCCTATAGGACTTTAAGATTAATAAAGCTTGTCAACCAATTGCGTGCATTTGCTGTTTATGTGTGGAGGTCGATATGAGCCCATATCTGCTTTTTATTTGAAAGTCCTAATTGTTTTACTTGTCGCCTAGTCTTTTACATTTTCGAGCAACCTAGGCTTAGTCTATAACTATCCAAATAGAGGTCCTAATACCTCCAAGGCCATAGGTAAGGGACGGTTAGTGCACGCATAGGAAACGAACTAGAATCAACTATTGCGCCCCCCTTTTTCAACTCCTCCTTTCGGATTTGTCGGGGTCTTGAATTATCGGGACAACTCGTTTCCTTTAGGGAAAGGGGTATGCAAGGATTCGAAGAGTCTCCACCTAACGAATTAAGGTGCGTGATGGCACCTACTAAAGAGTCATTTACAGACATTGATTTGGCTAACCACAGATAGGGTAAGGGCTTGAAATTATCCCAAGGGGAAGGTGTTAGGCACCCCTCAGAGTCCACAAATGTGGTTCGCGGCCAAACAACTTTGTGAATTTAAGCAAGTAGAAAATAGGCGATTAATGTTTAAACAAGTAAAGGGTTTTGAAAGATTCGCAGTCTAAGCACACATGTGTTACAAAAGTTTTGAAAATATTTATTGTCTAAGTAAGGTTTTTGAAAGAGTTATAATCTAAACACGTATACAAAGGATGGGGGGAGTCTTAGGTTAATTATCCTATAGGATCACATCATGACAATACCCGGTAATCAGTCCTCAAAGAGGGGCTACACGTAGTATTAGCGCACCGGTCATCATATCCATATCTACACTTCCCACCCCTTAGCAGTTATTAAGCGAGTGTTATTTAGCGACCTCTATGCGTGCTGTTACCCGTCCCTTCTAAATGGCCCTGGAGGAGTTTAGGACCTCTACCTATAGGCAGTTCTAAACAGACCCCTAGGTTTAAAGGAGAAAATACTAAGGCGACAAACAAAAACACATAGGACATCAGCAAGTAAAGTGCAGGAAAGAGCAAATAAGAGGCTCAGTTTTACCTCCACAGATAATGCAAGTAAACAACATGACTCAAACACAATTAAGGGGGCAGTATTGCTAAGCAGTATCCTAAGACATGGTGTCTAGATGAGCATCAGAACATAAGAAAATGCAGATTCACTCTTATAAACTCAGAAGCGGGCCCTAATCAGTTTGCCTACTGATTTCAGACCTGTTAAGCATTAGGCAGTATACATAAAAGACAGATTTCTAGTTTTAAAAATTTAATCACCTAAGGCTTGCCTAGGTGTGGGACAATGTATAATAGTTACTAGAATTATTAAAGAAAACTGTTGTAAATTGTGTTGCCTAAACATGCTGTTCTAGGTGTTGTAAATATACAAGATTATTGCCAGTTGTTTATAGACATTTCATGCATCAGTAGTAAACTAGGTGTACTTAAGCAAGTGCGAATGAAATCCTAAGACATGATATCTAATGCACAAAGGGATGCAGAATGATGGAGAATTCCTAGGCAGGATTTCTAAATGCACAATAGTTACAACATTAGGCATGGTTTCAGAATATGCAAAGGTGACAATTTATTTTAGTGTTGTTTATCCTAGAACAGGATTTCTAAGTGCACAACATAATTATAGCATTATGAGGCATGATTGCATGAATAACTATTCATATTAATGTGTTTATCCTAGAACAGAATGTCTAAGTGATAAACGATAATACTGAAATAAGATGCTGAAATAGTGTTCGTAAAGCCTAAAGAGCATGATCTCTAATGCATGATATGCTTTTCACATGTAAGTCCTAAACATGAGTTCTATTGCACAAATAGGGAATGTAAACCTAATAGCATGATTGCTATCCCTTGGTATCTACAACATGCATAGTTACCCCTCCCCTTTTTACTATCCATCCCCAATAGTTGTTTACAAATAAGTTATTACAGACCATTGTATGAATTACATAAGTGAATAAGAAAAATAAGAAGTTACACTATAGGGAGCCTACCAATAGGCCAAGATCTCCATAATTCTCAGTGCCAAATAGTGTTTCACAGCCTTTCACATAATTCGGGTGTGTCAGAGTTCCCTAAGGACCTCAAGGGATCCCGAGAAGTGCTCACACCCAGATTTTCATAACCATAATTGAGTAAGTGTAGTGTGGAAGGGCCAACATTAATCCATAAGAGTTCCGAGCGATCTCATAGGGATCCCAAAGCAGTCACACATTAGAGGGACATACCTTAAGGTTTCTAAGAGTAGAGTGAGAGTGCTTGCCATAGTTTTGAAAAAAAAAAGATTGAATATGAAAATAGTTTCTGAAATAAGGCTTGTTTGAAATAAGTTTTGCATAAAAATAAAGGAGTTTACTCAGTGAAAACAGTTGGAGAAAAAAGGTAGGGAAATCAGAATAAACAACATACCAATTTCAAAATCAAAACAACACACACATAGAACAAGAAGCAGGAACTAAACAAGTTCAGCAATCACAAACAGGGAGATGAGGGATTGGGGACAAGTATGAAGCATATAAGGGTAGGAACACAGTAGACATAGTTACATATAAGTTCAAGATTAAAGAAATCTCCAGGGATTTGGGGTTAAGGATGTATCACAGAACCGAGTAATCAAAGAAAAGCTTTGCCACAAAGTTGTTCATGCCACGAATCATAAGTGAGGCAGAATCACATTGAGGGGGTACTAAGGAAGATAATACTTATTAAACATGCTGAGTCTAAGGGAGGGGTACATTAAGAATCATACTAGTAAAGCAGTAAAGTAGACATACTAATTACAGGTTGAACAACAAAACCATAAGTAAAAGCATATTAGAAACAAGATGAATTGAAGTACCAACAGAAATATATTGTTTTTGAAACTTAAACCGAAATTAGGACATACCAGTTAAGAGATAGCAAACACAGAATGAAGAGTAAGAGAGTATAATAATCAGCGTTGGCTTGCAGCCGGCTAATAATAACAAGTAACCAGAAGAAGAGCAGAAGAGAGAGTATGTGTGTAAGAGAGAGTTTTGAACAATGTGTGTTCGTGTGTTTCTTAATGAAAGAGTAAGCACACTTATAGTTTTGAAACAAGCAGAGAATATGGTAGCCAATAATAGTTCTGCAAAATTATAGAAGTAAACATCAATTAGAATCAAATTAATGTTAAGACTCCCTTTAATTAAGGAGTCATTGTTCAAACGGTAATAAGCAATGACAAACAAGGAAAGAAATCATTGAAAAGCTGATTTTAACATATAAGAAGTAGTAAAAGTATAGAACATGTGATTGAGACTAAATTCAGAATATTCTAATTAAGGAAAGTGTACAAGAATCGACTTGATAGCATAATTAGCCACAGAATAAGGCAAGAAAATATTTAGAGGTTGAAATCAGTAGAGACAAAGTACATCAATCATAGGGAATCAGGGATTCCACTAAAGGTAACACTGACCAAAGGAAAGTATTTCAACTGGACGAGGCAAACATGACATATACATGAATAGGGTAAAAGAATCACATAAATCAAGGATCCAAATCAGAGAAATGATAATGATGAGAGGAAATAACACAAGTTGTTGCAAATAAATGAGGCAATCACAATATAGGGTAAAATCAGCAACCCTAATCGCCATAGCAAAGTAGAAAATTACTTAGAACATGGATTCAACTAGAACACAGTACGAATCAATAGGGTAAACATGATTTAGGCAAAAGTAATGAAGAGTCAGAAACCCTAATGGAAAATATGGAGTAAAAATCACAAAGTCACGAAGTACTCATGAAAGCATAGCAATCATAATAGAACTGGTAAACACATTATCGCAAATAAACTTATGCTTTCATGGAGTAAAAATCCCCAAACTTATGCTTTCATGAGTTTCTGACTCTATGGGGGTAAAATAGAACTGGTAAACACATTATCGCAAATAAACTCAGAATCACATATTGAAACCAAGAAATTTGGGGGTTTTTGACAAAATAAATCAGACAAAAGGGAAAATCTTAAATAACGTTTAAACACAATAAAAATCATAAGATAATGCTAAAAATCAGAAAGGAAAACTGTTTTGCAAAGGGGTTTAAGAACCCTGGTTTGAAAAATGAAGAACCGTTTTGGGGAAACGGAAAATCTTTAAGGGAAACATAAAAATAGCTCATAATATGTACATATCTGTTACAGATCTAGAAAAATCGAGAGTTTAGAAGTTAGGGTTTCAAAGAGATAACCAAGAGAGAAGGAGAAACAACTCAAAAGTTACCGGTTTTAACCGAAAATGGTAAGATCTTACTCGGACGACCATGGGTGACTGGAGAATGGCATGAGAGATCATGGGAGGTGAGTGAATCGCCTCTGGTTCACTTGAGGGCCAAAGAAGTGATACCCGTTTAAGGAGGGAGCCATGAGGCTAGGGGGGGTGAAACCACCATGGTTTCCGGCAAGGCGACAACCAGAAAATGGGGGAACTAGGTTTAGTAGAGGGAGTTGAGGAGATGAGAGAGTTGAGGGAGATGAGAGGTGTAACGGCAGAGGAGAGAGGGGGGAATGAGAGGGGAAGGGGGGGGGGGGGTTAGTCTTTAGGTTTATTTTAGGAAGGGGTCATCTGGACTATTGATCAATTTTGATCAACGATCAGGATTGAATCCGAATTGGGCCGGGTAGATTTAGGTTTGGGTTTGGGGTCTGTTAGGTTAATTAATTGGGTTAGGAATCAGGCTAATTTAGGCTATAATTGAAATAAAAGGGGCTAGCTGTTAAATACTTAATTAAATTAACAAAAAATAATTTTAAAAATAGCTGATAATTATAAAAAATGAAATTCATGCTTAGAAAATAAATTAAAATGATTACTTAGTATTTTAAAATACAAATGGTTGATTATTGGATAAATATAGTATAAAATCATATGATTGGGCTATAATTGTAAAGTTATTGCAATTATAACCAAAATGTGCCAATTTGGCTAATTATGCAATGATTTGGTCTTAGTAGGACCCTAAATAATAAATTAAATCAAGAAATGCTTTTGAAATCATCTGTAATGCAATGTTGTAATTATTTATTGAAAATAAAATGCTGGATAAATTAAAATGAATTAATAAGAATATAGGAAAATTATGGAAAAATGCCAGTTGCTATTAATGCATGATTTTGAGGCTATATATACTATTAAGAAATATTTTGAGAAAAAATTGGGTATCAACATCAACTAGAACGCTTAATTAACAACTTAAAGATAGTAATCGGGTAGCAGAAGATGATAGTCTGTGCCCACTAGATAATATGAGTAACACCCCCGTCTCGGGGAAGTTGCGAAGTATTATTTATGTTGCACGGGGTGATCCTATATGCTAAAAAATTTAGGTCCCTCCATCCATATTAATTAGTGTTCTTTACTTTTCCAAGACTAATTCACTTAATTTAAGTTTGGCTGGGACCCACTGTTGTGGACATCAAGGGGTGCCTAACACCTTTCCCTCAAGGTAATTTGAGCCCTTACCCGATTCATGGTGATGTGAATTTGGTGGCGACTCTAAGCCAATTCCTTTTCCTTACCCTCTCAAAAAGGAGTTGTCCAGGATGTCGAAACCCGATTTCGCGAGAAAAAAGGGGGCGCGACAGCATAGCGACTCTGCTGGGGATATTTTTAGGCTCTTACCGTAAAACAATTATTTTGTGAATTAGTCTCTTTCAACAAGCATGTCTTTATTATTCTGTTAATAATTGCACATGCCTTTCCCTTCCCACTCTATATGAATTTATTTGCCTCCCTTCGTTCAATTATGCTCACTAAATTACTCTTTCCTGTTGCTATTTCTTTCTACTATGGAAACTAACTTTTCTCCTCGCTTTATTTCTTAAGTGCCTTAAATACCACATTTTATCATTTTTCATCGTGGAAATACTTGACAACGTGTTATTTTATTTTTTCATAAATCATGCTCAACATCATATTCCACTCGTGCATAATTAATACCATAACAACACTTGTTGAGTGTTTGCGCTCTTCCTATATCACCCTTTTGAATTTGGAAAGGCTTATTTATGGTAAAACTAGTCGATCAACGGTGCAATCGACAATTCCGTGCCTTTCCCTCTCAAGTTTTCTGCTTGAGAGTACAAGTCTAGACTTCTATAGAAGCTGTCGCGCCCCCTTTTTCCTCTCCTATCGGATCAGTCAGGGTTTTTGACATTATTGGGACAACTCATTTCCTTTTGGGATAAGAGATGTGAAGGATTTGAAGAGTCTCCACCTAACGAATTAAGGTGCATTAGGGCACCTATAAAGGGTCACAATAACACTAATTGAATAACCAGAGATTGGGTAAGGGCTTGAAATTAATCCAAGGGGAAGGTGTTAGGCACCCCTATAAGTCCACAACTATGGTTCCTGGCCAAACAAGCTTTGTGAATTTAAACAAGTAGCAAATAGGCAGTCAAAGTATACATATGGAAATAAGTAATGGTTTTGAAAAGATTCGCAGTCTAAGCACACATATGTATTACAGTTTTAAAAAAGGATTTACAGTCTAAGCACACATATGTAAGGGATAGAGGAGTCCTAAGTTGTTTATCATATAGGATCACATAAATGCAATGCTCGGTAATAACTCCTCAGTGAGGGGCTACACGTGGCATTAGCACACCGTTCATCATATTCATATCTACCCATTACCCCACCCCTTAGCGATTATTTAGCGATCTCTATGCGTGCTGTTACCCGTCCCTTCCTTATGGTCCTAGAGGAATTTAGGACCTCTAGATGTAGGTAGTTCTAGACAAACCCCTAAGGTTTTTAAAAAGGATAACATTCCAAGCGACATGCAAGAATAAATAGGACTGATCAGATAAAGGCCGGGAAATCAGTTATGAGGCTCCGGTTTACCTCCACAGATAATGCACACAAGAAGCACGTCTCAAACACAAACAAGAGGCAATTATATTAGACAGGATCCTAAGATAGGATATCTAAGTGAGTATCAATACACAAAAATATGCAGCTTGTTTATAAACTCAGAAGCAAGGCCCTAATCAGTTTGCCTACTGATTTTTAAGCCTGTGTCTTTAAACGGTAAACATAATCAAGCAGCTTTCTAGTTTTAAAGAGATTGATTACCTAAAGCTTGCCTAGGCATTGGATTGTGCATAATAACTACAAGAATTATTAAATAGTTTAGAGGTTGTTTTTCCTAAAAAACATGTTGTTTTAAGTGATGTTAATCTGAGAATGCAGAGGTTGTTACCAATTTCTATTAAAAGCAGACATGATAATTATACGCGAGACTATTTTATACTTTTTCATGAATCAGCAGTTTAAACTAGGCATGGTTAATCAAATGCAAACGAAATCCTAGAGCATGGTATCTAATATGCAGATGCAAAATTGTTAACACAATTTCAGAATGCACAAAATTCCTAAAACATGATTTATAAATGCACAAGAGTTACAGGATGATTGAAACAGGATTTTGAATGCACCGGATTAACAGTTTTTATATTAATTATCCTAAGAGCAGGATCTCTAAGTGACATGCATAAAAATAGATTAAGGACATGTTGTACGTTAAAGCAGTAAGTATGAAAGCCCTAAAGACATGGTATCTAATGCATGTTTAGCATGGTTTGAATGAACATGTAGGTCCTAAGCATGGATTCTAATGCAGATATAGGGAATTTTAAAGCCTAAGACATGATTTCTACCCAGTGACATTGATTAAACTATATAGCTACCCTTCTCATTTCACTAGCCATCCCCAGTATTCACTTACAAATAATTATTACAGACTAGTTGAATAAATTACATAAATAGATAAAGGAAAAAGAAGAAGTTAAACTATAGGGAGCCTGAAGCAAGCCCAAATGTACCAAACTTTCAATTGCCTCAAATGCCAAAGTTTCATAGCCTTTCTCATGTTCGGGTGTGTCATAGTTCCCTAAGGACCTCAAGGATCCCGGGCAGTGCTCACACCCAGATTTCATAACCAAAACTGAGTAAGTGCAGTGTGGAAGGGCCAGCCCCAGTGTATCAGAGTTCAGAGGGATCTCACATGAATCCCAAGGCAGTCACACACTGGAGGGGCAGAACTTAAGGACCTAAGAGTAGAGTGAGAGTGCTTGACATAGTTTTGAAAAAGGTTTTGATATGAAAACAATATTGAAAGAACTCAGTTGAGTGAAGAAGTTTTATAAAAATAAGAGTGGTTTAGTAGTAAAATAGTTTGAACAAGAGTAGGGTGATTAAACAAGCAGTGGATCAATTACAGCACAAACAAGTTCAACACCCTCAATCAACAGTCCTTCACACAGGGGTAATGGGAGTTGGGAACACATAGAGCATATACAGTGAACATATAACAGGCAGAAACATAGAAGTTTTGTAGGGGTTTCATGGAATAAGGGGATAGTTAATAATACATATTGATGCATGAACTCTAGAACAGACAGTGGAGGACATGATTAAGCTAGAAGCAAAGCAGCGTAGGGTAATAGATTACTCTGCAAACATGTGCATACAAGAAACTAAGTAGCCAGTACACAAACATTCAGAAACAGAGTAGTGTCAAATTTAGACAGACTACAGGTTCATAAACATGCTGATCCTAAAAGGGGTAAGATATAACTAACATGCTAGGTGAAGCAATAATGTAAACAAGTCAATTACATGTTGAATAGCAAAACAATAGACAGAAATAGATTAGGAACATGATAAACTGAAGCAGTAGAGGAAACACATTGGTTTGGGAACTTGAATTTAAAATCAGAACATACCAGTAAAGAGAGTAAGCACAAAATGAAGAACAATAGAGTGCAATAATGTAACGACCCGACTGGTCGTTTTGAGCTCTAGCACGTCACTCAGCAGTTTGAGGTCATCAGCAACTTCTTTTCAAGTATTATGACTTGTAGGTGTAGTCGGAACTGAATTTCAGGAAGTTTGGAGTCAACTTAGAAAGAAAATTCTCATTTCGGAAGCCTTAAGTTGGAAAAACCAGCTAAGATTGGAATTTTGAGTAAACGACCTCGGAATTAGAATTTGAAAGCTCCAGCAGGTTCGTATGATGATTTCAGACTTGGGCGTATGTTCGGATTGGGTTTTGGATAACCCGGAAGCATTTCGACGTATATTGTGGAAGTTAGCATTTTTGAAGAAATATCATAAATTTGGTTTGGAAGGCATATCAGTGTTGTAGATGTCCGTTTGGGATTCCGAGCCTAGGAATATCTCCGTATTGTGATTCTAGAGTTGGGAGCGCGATTGGAAGTGAATTCGGATGTCCGTAGGTTATTTTGAAGTCGTTTGGCTAAAGATAGAAATTTGAAGGTTTTCGAGCAATCCGACCGGAAGTGGAAATTTTGATATCGGGGTCAGAATGCGATTCCGTAAGTTGGAGAAGGTCTGTGATATCAAATATGACGTGATTTGATAGGTTTCGGTGTCAGATGTAGAATTTGAAATTTCTAAGTTCACAAAGATTGAATTGGGAAGCGATTCGTTGTTTCGATGTTATTCGATGTGATTTAAGGCCTCGAGCAAATCCGCATTATGTTTTGGAATAGGTTGGTGTAATTGGACGGGGTCCCGAGGGACTCGAGTGGATTCCAGGTGGTTAACGGAGAAAATTTTGAAGTTGAAGAGGGGCTGAACTTCTGGTGTCTGGTGCGACCGCACCTGCAAGGGTTTGGCCGTAGGAACGGCTTGGCCCGCAGATGCGAGAATTGGGCTTGCTTGGCTGAGACCGCAGGGAGATGGAATTTCCGCATCTGCGGAGGCACAGATGCAGATAATGAGGCACAGGTGCGGAGCATCGTCGGAAAGGCTTGGAATTTCATTGATTTGCCAGTTATTTGGTAGTTTTGCGGCGTTGTGCATCCATTAGAATCGTCGGAAAGGCTTGGAAGCCGGTTAGGGAATTTCGGAGCGAGGTAAGCCTCCTTTTTAACTTTGTGAGGGGGAATTGTCCCCATAAGTGAACTAATTAATTATGTGCTACAATCTTCGGGGGCTACGTGCGTACGAGGTGACAGGAGTCCGTGCGTAGATACTATTATGCCATGTTTGGGTAGTCTAGGACCCACTAGCATGCCTTACGTGTTGTATTCGTGATTTTTGCCAATAATATTAGATTGTTAATAAGAAAGAATTAGTAATTGACTACCTAAGAAGGTTAGAGTTTACTTCTCTTAATCATTTAGAAAGAAAATTGATTCTTCCATGGATAATTGTGTTCTTGACAAGGTTATAATGTTTAAACACTATTAAACTTGGCAAAGGAAATTTCCAGAAATGATTTAAATACTATCTTCACATTCATTTAAAGAGAATTTTATCATTTCCTTGAGAAACTGGTTTTCTTGATAAAAATGCGGGTTAATTATGTGAGTATGTTTACATATAAGCACCTGAGTCGCATGTATGATTCGCGAGCAGGATAGCCTTATTATTATTTATGACCACGTCGCATGATCGATTCGCGAGCGGGGAAGATAGATGCATCTATGGTTCGAGCTGTTCGACCCTCGGCTGTGCACATTTTATTATTGTTGGTCCGCGTCGTTCGATCCTCGGCATTTCTTGCGCATGATAATTGCTGCATACTTTCCTGTGATTTATACATTTTTATTAGCCTGGAAATCTCAAATTTGTCAGCTAAAATAGAAGAATTGATATTCCTTATCCCCGACTTTTATTAAGTTGTCTAAAATATTCATGCGTAGTGTCCCACTCGATTATGTTAAATTGACCTCTAGCAGGTGTCAAATTCGACCTCTCATCACTACCTCTCTGAGGTTAGGCGGGATACTTACTGAGTACATGTTGTTTTCGTACTCATGCTACACTTGCTGTGTATTTTATTGCACAGGTACCTTCACAGCGATGTGACCGGCTTGGAGACTTAGACGAGCTGCATCATCCGAAGGCGTTCCACAGCTGACAGAGACCCCCTCATATTGTATTTATTTTCATTTTTAGATCCCTTGTCCAAATTTGTATTTCGAACAGGCTTTGTAGTATTTGTAAAATTATTAGAATTCGCTCATGCACTTGTGACATCGGGTCCTGGGATATGTTGGGATCTAACTTATTAAACTGGATTGTTTATCTATCGTATTTATTTGACGAAGAATATCATTTGTTATGAAATGAAATGAAAGGTAACAAGTTCAAAAATGTTAAAAACAGAAATATAATTCACTAATTAAGGATTGGCTTGCGTGATAATGGTGTCCGGCGCCATCACGACATTAATGGATTTTGGGTCGTGACAACTTGGTATCAGAGCTCTAGGTTCACTTAGGTTGCACGAGTCATGAGCAAGTCTAGTAGAGTCTTGCGGATTAGTACAGAGACGTCTGTACTTATCTTCGAGAGGCTACAGGGCTGTAGGAGTACTTCCCTTCTTGATTCCTCATCGTGCGATTCAATTTCTTTAAGGCTTAGGCCTATGTTTCCTCCTACTCAATCCTTCGTGTCGCGAAACATTTTATACAAATAAGAATTTGAGGAATTGTGATGGTTCTATAGATATGGCGTGATGTTTTTCGTACCTAGTTGATTCGGCTGTTGTTGTCGTCGTGCAGAAGGATATTATGTTGTTCCAGCTCAGTAGTTGTGTTCCTGAGAGCTTGGAGGCTATGCTCAGGTTGTTAAGATGCTTACGATTGGTTATCGCGCGGTGTTGATATGATGGTAAAATGCTTGCCCGTATGTCGGGAAAATGAATGACTTGAAGGGAGGTCTTCTCAGAGTGTGATTTCGAGATTTCAGTATCTAGATTCTGGCGGAAGGAGGGCAATTGGACTATGAATGTTCAGGTTTAGGTGGAAAAGTAGTAAGACTTGGTGTTTTCAAGTGAGGTGGAGTGTCCACCTGTGATATGATAACGTCGTCTTTGATCGATTGTAATGTGTTAAGTTCGCCGGCGTTATAGTTCTTCGGTTACATTGGGTCAGAATGTTGTGAAGTAGTATTGAAGAAGCGACTGTCGGAGACCATGGTGTGCGGTGGTTCAAGTATTGAATGAGTATTTCTAATGGAAGCATCTCGAGGAAGATGATCGTCGGAGACTTTGAAGTCGTGGTGATCCACCGGTTTAAGAGCTACAAAGAATGATATTAAATTGAGGCAACAATTGGGCAACATACGATGAAGGAAGACATGTGAGAAGTGTCAGGACGGATAAATTTCTTTACGTCCAGGTGTAAGAAACGAAAGTCAGGTAGTTGCTTAACGGAATGGGTTTAAAATACGTGGGAGAGTGGCAGCGTAGCATATGAGTTCCGTGGTAAGATAGTTGCCTATCTTGAGGAGAAATTTGGAGTGGTTTGAGGATTTTTGTGGACAATGATTGGGTCCGCGGGCTTAAATTGAAACGTGGTTATTTCGGCGAAGGTTGGATATAACAGATAGAAGTCGATAGGGATGAAGAAGGATGCAATATGGCGGTGAATCTGAAGATATTGTAGCGCATTTAGTAGATGTCCATGAGGAGCGGACATACTGGTAAAAATTGGTGAATGAGAACAGGCTTAGGATGAGGTATGATGATGTGGAAAGTGTGCAGTACAGTGTCGCTGGAAGGTGTCAGTTGGTGATTTCCACAGATGGGTTATCGCCTGTGAGTAGGTAAGCGATTGTGTGATTGGCAAGTTTCTGCGAGGAATTCTAGTGGCTATTCGGTAGGAGGCCGAATATGTGAATGATGTTTATTCGGAGAATTTAGAAGAATTTGACGGGTTGGTTGAGCAAGGTCATGTCAGCAAGGAAGAAAGAATTTCGGTGGGTCCTAGAGTGGTGCAAGGAGTAGCTTCAGGCTAAGTGCGAGAGTCCCACCGCCTGCAATTGGGTTGCATGATTCTCATCTCATTTGGTCACGGATTATTGGCGTATCGGCAAGTTATTACAGCTAGGGGGAAAGGAGTAAAATGGTAATTGCGCATAGGATTTGATGAATGAGTGAAAAAGTTGGTCCTATTAGACCAGGGTTGTCACGCCCCAAAACCGAGGGACGAGACCGGCGCCTAACCGGATGAACCTAGTCAAGCGGACCTGGATTGCCTTTCTTATCCAGCGCGTTACCCCATGTTCATAATATACATTGTTCCATAAGAATAAGCCAATTTAGATACAAAGTACGATTTAGACCATAAGTTCATTTTCCTCTTTTGACCTTCAACATTTGATAATCCAAAAACATATATATACATACAAATTTTCCGATGCGATCCACATCTACGAGTGAGTACAACTACCGCCCAAAATATACACATATACAACCCACACAGTGTCTACGGAGCCTCTAAGAGTTCTTGGAGTTTTATATAAACTTGCCAGCAACAAGGCCCCAACTATACCTTTTACAACATAAGCAAAAGAGAATGATATAGTCCACACACGGCCCCGAGAGGAAATAGGGCTCACCAGAACTGCTGAAAAGATGAAGAGGAGGCACCACTAACGGGGGGCTGAGCTACCTGCTATGGAACCACCTTCATCCATATAAAATATGTAGCGCCCCCGACAAAAGGGACGTTAGTACCGTTGAATAGTACTAGTATGTATGAACAAAGTTTATTCTATGTAAAATCAAATAGTACACAAATGGAAGACAGTCAGGGTAACCACACAGATACCACATAAATATACAGAAAATCAGAATGAAGATTTCACAGTTACTCATTTCAATTATTCATCCATTCACATTTCACCCTTATTACCTCTCCACCCTTATTACTTCGTGTTGCGGCGTGCAACCCGATCCTACCGTACAATCACATCTCACCCTTATTACCTCTCCACCCATATTACTTCGTGTTGCGGCGTGCAACCCGATCCCACCGTACACTCACATTTGATAGCAACAACAACCAATCAATTAAATCACAAGGATTTACATCATCAAGAACATAAGTTCATATCAACCCATAACTATGTGAAATCAAGGAACAATGATCCTTACCAAACAGTGATTCATATATGGTGTTACCAAAATTATTTAACTCAACTAATTCAATTCACGATTTCTGTTCATCATTTGCCACACACGACCTTTAGCAATTAAATACATTCCCACATTAGGGTACATTAACATTCTTTCATTTAGTAGCACATACTCCCATATCGACATATTTGAACGTTTAACAAGCCTTACACATGATAGGATAAGCATAGAGAATCACCCTTCACAATCTCAATTAGCATGGTAATCAACTAATAAAATTAGGGAATGAGATCTTACACCTCAACACAGCCGGACAATCAATTCTCATATGCTAAAGCAAGAAATTCTTACATGTCCTCGAACACCAACAAGATGACTCTACAAAGATTAAAGTTTGCCATACATACCTCGAGTCGAAATTCCCCTTTAATATCTATCACAATTCATCGAATCGTCTAGCACCGTCAATCTAGTTCACAATGCGACACATTTACCTTAAATTAGGAATCTTGAATTCATTTGAGCATTTTATCAAACACCATGTGGTCCCTTAGCTTAACTAAACTCTTTTTAGTGAATGATTACTTTAACTAGCTTCCCTTTACTAGGTTATGGAAGATTATTCACATGCATGCAAGTCTTATCTCTTATTTTCACAATTAACTCATGTGTTCTACCCCTTTTTAGCTAAAATCTGAGAATTTAAAAGGAAATATAGTGGGGACTTACCTCTTATAGTGAAGAAGATGAAGGTTACTCGAAAATTTTTGGGCCTGAGTGATGTTTGAAGAATCAATTTGGGGAAGATGGGGACTTCTCTCTCTAGAAACCACTCTCACTTCTCTCTATTTTGTTCAGATGCATGTTCAGAATTAAGGGGAGGGGTGTTTTCTTAAAATGGGGGTCGGGTGTAAAACTAGAAATTAAAAGATCCCCGAAGCAGTAAATGCGGTCAGGAATGCGATCGCATTCTTGCTATGCGGTCCGCATTCCTGTCGCATAGTTGGCCCTCAAGTGGGCCAAAAAGGGGACCCGGACTGCCCTGGTAGGCGACCATTATGCGGTTTGCATACATGTTATGCCATCCCATAATGCGTTGCATAACCTCCTCTGCGAAAATGAAGGTGCAAGAATGCGACAACTATGCGGTCCGCATTCCCAAAATGCGATCGCATCTTGGGCCGCATAGCTGTCCTCAAATTGGATAGAAGGCTGTCCAGGTATACGACCACTATGCAGTCTGCATACCTGATCTTCGATCGCATAGTGGACTGCAAATCTGTGCAATTCTGGAAAATTTTATCTTTTAAGTCCCAGGGTACTTTTTACTTCAAAAAGGTCCATTTTTAAGAATTTCTACAGTTATAACAACACAGGGACCCATTCGAGCATTATTTTAGACCTGAAATTTTACGGGTCTTTACATCCTCCCCCACTTAAAATCATTCATCCTCGAATGAGGATCGGGGAACCATTTTGACATCACAATATGCAAACCCCCAATTTTGACTAACTCCGATATTTTCTAAAACTTTTGCCAGAGTTTCCTTTGTAACTAGGTCTATCTACCTGTCTGAGAGCCCCCGAAACACATTGTTAACCAATTTCACGCATTTTCAATTACTCCAACAACTTGCACATAATATAGTCATCTCATCGAATCGTATATAATTCAATTACTTCAACATGCTTATACATAATTCAGTTAACACCACAACTTGCATATCATTTAAAAATCACATGAATTGCACATGATTTAGCTTGCTTCGAGGAGTTGCACATTACCCAAATAATCACAATATGCACAATATGGCACAACTTGAGAAGTTACAATAGTAGGGCAATTAAGGGGGGAAATGGCGTGCCTTTCCACAAAATTTGACACAACATATAATTTCTTAGAGATGGCAGTTCTCACGATCACTACTAGACTTATTCAAACAAATGGAGATATTTTTCTCTCATTTCACTTTCCGCTTCCCACGTGGCTTCCTCGACTTGCTGACTTTGCCATAACACTTTAACAAAAGCAATTTCTTTATTTCTCAATCTACAGACTTGCCTATCAAGAACAGCAATCGGAACCTCTTCATATGAAAATTCTTCATTAATTTCGATGGTCTTAACTGGAACGATGCCAGCTGGATCTCCAATTACCTTCTTTAGCATGGACACATCAAACACTGGATGCACTAATGACATTTCAGGGGGCAATTCCAGCCTATACGCTACTTGCCCTATCCGTTGAGCGATTCGATATGGCCCGACATACCTCGGGCTCAATTTCCCTTTCTTTCCAAACCGCATGACTCCCTTCATAGGAGATACCATCAATAATACCAATCATCTACTTGAAACTCCAAATCCCTACGAAAAACGTCTGCATAGGATTTCTGATGACTCTGAGCAGTTTTCATCCTCTCCTGAATGACTCTAAATTTTTCCATAGCTTGATTTACAAGATCCGGTCCTAACATTTCCGCCTCACCAACCTCAAACCATCCAATCGGAGACCTACACCTCCTACCGTACAATGCCTCAAATGGGGCCATCTGAATACTAGCATGGAAGCTGTTATTGTAAGCAAACTCTATAAGCGGCAAGTGATCATCCCAGCTACCCATGAAATCTAATACACAAGATCGTAGCATATCTTCAAGTGTCTGAATAGTCCGCTCCGCTTGGACGTCCGTCTGTGGGTGGAAAGCTGTGCTGAGATTTACCTGAGTACCCAAACCTTGCTGAAATTTCCTCCAAAAGTTAGTTGTGAACTGGGCTCATCGATCTGAGATAATAGATACTGGAGTGCCATGGAGTCTGACTATTTCTTTGATATACAACTGAGCGTACTATTCTACATTATCAGTGGACTTGACTGGCAAGAAATGCACCGACTTTGTGAGTCGATCCACCATTACCCAAATTGAGTCGAACTTGCGCTGAGTGCGGGGTAAACCTACCACAAAGTCCATATTGATTATTTTCCGTTTCCACATCTGTATTTCCATAAGCTGCATCGACCCACCGTGCCTCTAATGCTCGGCCTTCACTTGCTGACAATTCAGACACCTAGCCACAAAGTTCTCTACACCTCTCTTCATACCATTTCACTAATAAATATCCTTGAGATCGCGATACATTTTCGTAGAACCTGGGTGAATAGAATACCTTGAATTATGAGTCTCTGCCATCACCCTCTCTCGGAGATCATCAACATCTGGAGCACATAAGCTCCCTTGAAACCGCAAGACACTATCATCATTGCCGAGTGAAAGTGTTGACGTCTTGTGATTCAAAATTGTCTCTCTCAACTGTACCAATGCTGGATCTCTGAATTGCTTTTCCTTAACTTCCGCTACAAACGATGACTCCTCTCCATTACGCACCACGACATTCCTTTCATTTGAGGCCGAAAGAAATACCCCGAGACTAGCCAACTGATAAACCACCCGAGCCAAAGTCCTCTTACCGGCTTCCAAATGTGCCAAGCTACCCATGGATTTTTTACTAAGAGCATCGACCACCACATTCGCCTTCCCTGGATGGTACAAAATATTCATATCATATCTTTGAGCAATTCCAACCACATCCACTGTCTTAAATTTAACTCCTTCTATTTGAATAAATACTACAGACCCTTGTGGTCTGTGAACATGTCCACATGAAACCCATAAAGATAACGCCGCCAGATTCTTAAGGCAAACACAAGCGCTGCGAACTCCAAATCATACGCCGAATAATTCTTCTCGTGGTTTTTGAGCTGCCTTGAAGCATACGCTATAACTTTACAACATTGCATCAACACACACCCCAAACAACCTCTCGAAGAATCACAATAAACCACAAACCCCTTTGAACCTTCTGGCAAGGTCAACACTGGCGCCGAAGTCAATCTCGACTTCAATTCCTCGAAGCTCTTTTCACAAGCATCGGACCACTGAAATTTAACTACTTTCTACGTCAGATTAGTCAATGGGGAGGCGAGAGTAGAGAATCCCTCTACAAACCTCCGATAATATCCCGCTAGACCCAAGAAACTGCGAATCTCTATCGGGGTCGTTGGTCTAGGCGAATCCTTTACCGCTGCAATCTTTTGGGGATCAACCCGAATCCCTTCCCTGGAAACAACATGGCCCTAAAATGGTGATTGATTCTATCCAAAACTCACATTTTGAACACTTTGCATACAACTGGTGCTAATGAAGAGTCTACAGAACTGCCCTGAGGTGATTAGCATGATCTTCTCGACTCCGCGAATAAACAAGGATATCGTCAATGAAGACAATCACAAAGGAGTCAAGAAACGGTTTGAAAAGCCGATTCATAAGATCCATAAAAGCCGCTGGGGCGTTGGTTAGCCCAAAAGACATGACCAAAAATTCAAAGTGCCCATAACGAGTCCTGAAGGCGGTCTTAGGAATATCATGCTCCCTGATCTTCAACTGGTGATACCCGGAAATTAAATCAATCTTGGAGAAAAACCTAGCACCTTGCAATTGGTCGAACAAATCATCTATCCGAGGCAATGGATATTTGTTTTTGATAGTGACCTTGTTGAGATGCCGATAATCAATACACATGTGAAGCGATCCATCCTTCTTTCTAACAAAAAGAACCGGTGCGCCCCATGGCGACACGCTTGGCCGAATGAAACCCTTTTCTAATAGATATTTCAATTGTTATTTTAGCTCTCTCAATTCTACTGGCGCCATCCTGTAAGGTGGAATAGATATTGGCTGCGTATCTGGCAATACATCAATCCCTAAATCGACCTCTCTATCTGGTGGAATTCCAGGGAGCTCATCCAGAAATACTTCAAGAAACTCATTCACAACCGACACAGACTCGGGAGAAAGCACCTCAGAAGTGGTGTCCGCAACCCGGACCAAATGATAGATGCACCCCTTCCGGATCATCTTGGAGGCCTTAAGATAGGAAATAAACCTACCTCTCGGCACAACATCGTTCCCTTTCCATTCAATAACTGGTTCATTAGGAAACTCGAGCCTCATAATTCTAGTTTGGTAGTCGAGCCTAGCAAAGCACGAGTAGAGCTAATCCATCCCCATGATAACATCAAAATCTACCATTCCTAGCTCAATCAGATTGGTCGTGGTATCTCGACCACACACCGTGACAACACAGTTCCTATAGACTCGCGCGGCCGTGATAGAATCACCAACCGAAGTCGACACAGAGAACGGCTCATGAAGCTATTCGGGTTCTATCCCAAAACTTGAAGAAATAAATGGAGTGACATATGACAATGAAGACCCGGGATCAATAAGAGCATAAACATCATGTGATTGAAAAATCAGAATACCTGTGACAACATCTGGATAAGCCTCCGCACTCTGGCGACCACTCAAAGCATAGAATCGACTAGGTCCCCCTTGACCCCGTGCTCTACCCCTAGCTGCACCACGCCCTGGTGGAGCTGGAAGGCATGCTGAAGATGTAGCGGCCGAAGAACTGGACGGCTGAGCAGCACCCCTAATATGCCTTGACTGGGTGCACGACAGTCTCTCTGAACATGGCCTCTCTCTCCGTATCTATAGCACACCGGTATATCCAAGTAACAAGGCTCAGAATGAAACCTCCCACACTTAGGGCACGAGGCCCTCCGCTGCTGTTGGAATCTCCCACCTTAACGACCCGACTGATGGAACCTCTTGCTGTCCGAGCCTGGTCCAAAGCAACCTCCCTACTCATAACTGTGCCCTGATGGCAGCGCACTCGCCGAGGACTGAGCATAGGACTGATATGACCCTCTCCCCAGGGCTTATCTCCCACCTCCAACTGAACTCCCAGGGTTGCCCGCTGACCGGGCCCTACTACCACTTTCTCTCTCCATTCTTATCTTCAATTTCCGAGCCTTCGTAGCCTGGGTGAATCCCACAATCTTCTCATAGTTCATATCTGAATGCAAAGCAGCTGTAGCAGCCCCATCGACAACCAAGGGACCAAGGCCCTGAACAAACCGACGAACTCTGGCCTCCATAGTCGGCATCATGTGGGTAGCATACTTGGACAAGCGCACAAACTCCATATGGTACTCCCACACACTCATATAGCTCTGCTTAAGGACCTCAAACTCTGCAGCACGGGCTGCCCTAGTCTCGACAGGAAAGAAATGATACATAAAAGCATCTACAAACTCATCCCACCTTGCTGAAGGGCTCCCCTCCTCACGGGAACTCTCCCACATCTCAAACCATGAATATGCTGCTCCCTTTAGATGATAGGAAGATAACTCAACTCCCTCTGTCTCAGTAGCCCTCATAACCCAGAGATTCTTGTACATTTCATCTATAAATTCCTGAGGATCGGCCTCTGGGTTGGTGCCGGTGAACTCTGGAGGGACTAGCCGCAGAAACTGGTTGAATCTGGAACCTGAAGAATCCCCTTGCTCGCTAGAGGATGCAGGGGCATCATGTGATCTTTGGCCTGGGAGGCCACTAGCTGAGTCAACATCTGAATAGCTCCCCTGAGGTCCCCATCAGAAATACCGGGACCGAAAGCTGGGACTGAGGAAGGATCAGGAAAATCAGCGGGAGGAACTGTGGCACCCTCCGCTGGAGCAGGAATTGGAACAGTTTGGCCTTGAATGGAAGGGTCAGGCAAATTCAGGGTCGGGGAATCATTCTAACCCGCACCGCCAGATAAGGAATTTATGGCAACACTTGGGGTGGCATTGGCCTCTAGGACGAGTCCAGCTCTCTTCTTAGGTGCCATTTATTGAAAATTAGGACAATGCACAAGTTAGATAAAGATATTCTCACCTTCCACTTCATCGCACGATACAAAGTAACAATGAAAGGGTATTTTCCTAAATGTCCATGCAGCCCCCTAATTATAGATGTGGTCGACAACACACCGATAAGAAAATCTCTACCAGACACGGCTCCGAGACATCCTAGGACACTTTTAAAACCTTAGGCTTTGATACCAAGTTTGTCACGCCCCAAAATTGAGGGACGAGACCGGCGCCTAACCAGATGAACCCAGTCAAGCGGACCTGGATTGCCTTTCCTTCCCAGCTCGTTACCCCATGTTAATAATATACATTGTTCAATAAGAATTAGCCAACATAGATACAAAATACGATTTACACCATATGTTTATTTTCCTCTTTTAACCTTCAATATTTGATAATCCAAAAACATATATATACATACAACTTTTCCGATGCGATCCACATCTACGAGTGAGTACAACTACCGCCTAAAATATACATATATACAACCCTTATAGTGTCTACGGAGCCTCTAAGTGTGTTAGGAGTTTTACATAAACTTGCCGGCAGCACGGCCCTGACTATACCTTTTACAACATAAGCAAAAGAGAATGATATAGTCCACACGACCCCGAGAAGAAATGGGGCTCACCAGAACTGCTGATAAAATGAAGAGGAGGCACCACTAACGGCGGGCTGAGCTACATGCTATAGAACCACTTACATCCATATAACAGATGTAGCGCCCCCGGCAAAAGGGACGTTAGTACCGTTGAATAGTACTAGTATGTATGAACAAAGTATACTAAGTAAAATCAAATAGTACACAAATGGAAGACAGTCAGGGCAACCACACACATACCCCACATAAATATATAGAAAATCACAATGAAGATTTCACAGTTACTCATTTCAATTATTCATCCGTTCACATTTCACCCTTATTACCTCTCCTCCCTTATTACTTGGTGTTGCGGCGCGCAACACGATCCCACAGTACATTCACATTTCACCCTTGTTACCTCTCCACCCTTATTACTTCGTGTTGCGGCGTGCAACCCGATCCCACCGTACAATCACATCTCACCTTATTACCTCTCAACCCTTATTACTTCGTGTTGCAGCGTGCAACGCGATCCCACCGTACACTCACATTTGATATAAAAAACAACCAATCAATTAAATCACATGGATTTTCATCATAAAGAACATAAGTTCATATCAACCAATAACTATGTGAAATTAAGTCACAATGATCCTTACCAAACAGTGAATCATATATGGTGTTGCCAAAATTATTTAACTTAACTAATTATATTCACAATTTTTGTTCATCATTTTCCACACACGGCCTTTAGCAATTAAATACATTCCCACATTAGGGTACATTAACATTATTTCATTTAGTATCACATACTCCCATATCGACATATTTGAACGTTTAACAAGCCTTACACATGATAGAATAAGCACAAATAATCACCATTCACAATCTCAATTAGCATGGTAATCAACTAATAAAATCAGGGAATGAGATCTTACACCTCAACACAGCCGGACAATCAATTCTCATATGCTAAAGCAAGAAATTCTTACGTGTCCTCGGACACCAACAAGATGACTCTACAAAGATTGAATTTTTCCATACATACCTCGAGTCAAAATTTTCCTTTACTATCTATGACAACTCACCGAGCCGTCTAGGACCGTCAATCTAGTTCACAATGCGACACATTTACCTTAGAATTAGGAATCTTGAATTCATTTGGGAATTATATCAAACACCATGTGGCCCCTTAGCTTAACTAAACCCTTTTTAGTGAAAGATTACTTTAACTAGCTTCCCTTTACTAGGTTATGGAAGATTATTCACATGCATGCAAGTCTTATCTCTTATTTTCACAATTAACTCATGTGTTCTACCCCGTTTTAGCTAAAATCTGAGAATTTAAAAGGAAAAGGGGTGGGGACTTACCTCTTATAGTGAAGAAGATGAAGATTACTCGAACATTTCCGGGCCTGAGTGATGTTTGAAAAATCAATTTGGGGAAGATGGGGACTTCTTTCTCTAGAACCCACTCTCACTTCTCTCTATATTGTTCAGATGCATGTTAAAAATGAAGGGGAGGGGTGTTTTATTAAAATGGGGGTCTGTTGTAAAATTAGAAATTAAATAGCAGGAAATGCGGTCAGGAATGCGATCACATTCCTGCTATGCTGTCCGCATTCCTGTCGCATAGTTGGCTCTCAAGTGGAACTGGACTGCCCTGGTATGCGACCATTATGCGGTCTGCATACATGTTATGCGATCGCATAATGCGTCGCATAAACCCCTCTGCAAAAATGGAGGTGCAAGGGTGCGACATCTATGCGGTCCGCATTCCCAAAATGCGATCGCATCTTGGGCCGCATAACTATCCTCAAATTGGACAGAAGGCTGTCCAGGTATGCGACCACTATGCGGTTCACATACCTGATCTGCGATCGCATAGTGGACCGCAAATCTGCGCAATTCTAGAAAATTTTATCTTTTAAGTCCCTGGGTACTTTTTATTTCAAAAAGGTACGTTTTTAAGAATTTCTACAGTTATAACAACACAGAGACCCATTCGGGCATTATTTTAGACATGAAATTTTACGTGTGTTTACAATGGTTAGGCTTTGGAAGATTCAAAATTTATGCTTAATGCGTAGGGGAGTTGTTTGGGTAGTGACTCAGTCACATGCTTTATTGAAAAGGGTGTTCATGTGCTAGAAGAGCCTTGGAGTCGATTGTATTCGGGGCCAGTCAGAGTGGGTGACTCTCAATAGCGGTCCTAATGAATTCGAAAGTTAAAGAATGCGGTGTTTAAGGGTTTCGGGCAGCAGTATGATTAATAATCGATCTTGTGCAACGTAATTTCTGAGAAAGGGGAAAATGACTGGAATGTTCTATGTTATTGCGTGCATAATAGTATTGGAGGAGTAAGATAAATATACTCCGAATTTGTAGAAAGATTATCAGGATGGGTATATCGGTCGGAGGTGTGAATTAACACAAGGAGGGTTCGGCATGGTCTCGTGAGTCAAGGCCGCTCGGAATAAGTGGGGGTTGAGTTTGTTATGTGTTGAATGTTGTTACTATTATTTTCTGAGGCAAAGAAGGATAATTAGGAGAAGATAGATTGGTTAGCCGTGGTTGAAATGGAACATGTACGACAATGATCAATTACTTCGGTGTGATTGAGTTATGCGTGAGGTTTGCACGGTGTGCGAGGTCTAACAGCCGCCGTAATATATTTTATTTGGAAGCATTCAAGTATTATGGCCTCTCAGGTGTAGGCAGATTTCAGAAGGTTTATGGTGGTATAGACCACTACTTAAGGATTTGCACGTTGCGTGATTGTGAGAATTCACTTGTGTGTTGTTATGGTTCTCTTGAATTGAGGTAAGTAAAATGTTTCTATATGATGAAGTGTTTCCCCATATTAGTGGTTCGGAAGTTATGATGGAATTCTTGCGCAATCCCATTTTTGATGGTTAGGTGTAGTAAACGGTATATAGATGGAAGTAAGGATAAGGATTGCGATTCGGTGTTGACAAGGATGTCATGAGCTCGGGTGAGCAAGGGAAAAAAGGATATGAATGTTTAAGGTAAGCTGGTGACTACTTCAGCGTCATCTGAGATCGGTGTTTGGTGAAAGAGGCTTTGTATCCTGTTATTGGTTCTTGATTTCTTTTACATCGTTAGTGTGGTCGGTGGTATGGATGTGTAAACTTGCTACCTTTTGTGGAAGGTTGTGGGAGCGTGACCACGGGAAGGTTGTATAAGTGTGACATGTAGTCACCTGATCGATTGAAGATTTGACCAAGTATAAGGGAGTCCAATATTGCTTATTTGAGAATTTATGCCAGGAAGGCGTTCGGTTCAGTTGTTTATGGATTGTGGAGTGTTGTATCGGCTATGATGGTTTTGCTTGCGTATTATGAGAGGAAGTGGCTTATTATGGACCCAGGTATGGCTATCAGCCTAGTTCAGTGCGAGCAGAATCGGCTCGAAGTGTGTGAATTGATCTTAACAGGACTATGGGCTTCATGCGGGTCAGATATGTTCATTTCAGTATAGCGCTCCTCAAGGAGGGATGCTGGAACATCATATGTTGTTTCGTCTTCGTCGATTTCATGTAATATTATGATTGGGCCGTGTTAGTTGTGGAACGACTTGATAAATTCCTATGTGTTGAGTTTCCGCGTAATAATAATGTTGAGTGAGCAGGAGAGCTCTTGAGATTCAGAGTATATATATATATCGCACCTTAGTTGTGCTTAAGTTCTGTAGCATATGGATCTATCAGTCTCCCCAGGGTGGTATTATGCACTTAGTGTGCTTGCGACCGATATTTAGTAACTTGTGATAGTGAGCAATTCAACCCCGTGTATATCTCATTATGTGAATTTTATGATGGGATCGGGTTGCACGCCGCAACAGTGTGATGTCAAGTAAGGTCCTTGTGTCTATTCTTTGTGTTTTGCTTCCTATTTTCTGAGGAAAGCTCATATTAGCTGCGTGAGTCGAGTAGTCCCTTCATGAGTCATTTCCTTATGTATCATGTTCGAGTTGTGGCCTATTGGCGCATTATGGCATAGTGCGAGACTGATGGTCATGTCTGGGAGTGAATTGTTGACTGAGCAGTTCATACTGGGTGAGACGAGATTATTGGATCAGGGATCAGTGCAGTGCAATAAAATTCTGTGAAGTATGGTAAAGAACAAATACCAGTATTTTGTTAGTAATAAAGTGATGATTTTAGTCAAAAGGAGAGATTCAGTGTTTGGTTAACTCTGCTATTGGTTAGAAAGTTCTACACATCTCCTCCGTTGTGGTAGTACCGTCAGTATTATAGCAGGATGTAGTTATATATATGATAAGGTGCATTGGGAGCATCAGATTCACCGAATTTTGGCTATTAAGGTTCAGGGAATGTCATTGTGGTTAGATGATGAATATGCGGTGCAATTGTGCTCTAGTATCTCGTGTGGTAGTTGATACAGTGTTCATATATTGGAAACAAGCCTGGCAGAGAATTTCAAGTGTTGGAATTGGGTTCTGAGCTTATTGTATGGATAAAACAGGATATCATCGATTTGATCAAGCTAATGTACTCGACTGGGTTGTGGTAGAACGGGCAGGTGCACGAGGTGTTAGGCAGTGCTTTCAGATGACTCCAGAGTAGTTCTTAGCACGTTCGAGGACGAACGTATGTTTAAGTGGGAGAGAATGTAACGACCCGACCGGTCGTTTGGAGCTCTAGTGCGTTGCTCAGCAGTTTGAGGTTATGAGAAACTTCATTTAAATTATTATGACTTGTAGGTGTAGTCGGAACTGAATTTCAGGAAGTTTGGAGTCAACTTAGAAAGAAAATTCTCATTTCGGAAGCCTTAAGTTGGAAGAACCAGCTAAGATTGGAATTTTGAGTAAACCACCTCAAAATCAGGATTTGAAAGCTCCAACAAGTTCGTATGATGATTTCGGACTTGGGCGTATGTGCGGATAGGGTTTTGGATAACCCGTGAGCGTTTCGGCGTATATTATGGAAGTTAGCATTTTTGAAGAAATATCACAAATTTGGGTTGGAAGGCATGTCAGTGTTATAGGTGTCCGTTTGGGATTCCGAGCCTAGGAATAGCTCCGTATGGTGATTCTGGAGTTGGGAGCGCGATCGGAAGTGAGTTTGGATGTCCGTAGGTTATTTTGAAGTCGTTTGGCTAAAGATAGAAATTTGAAGGTTTTCGAGGAATCCGATCGGAAGTGGAAATTTTGATATCGGGTCAGAATGTGATCCAGGAAGTTGGAGCAGGTCTGTAATGTCGAATATGACTTGTGTGCAAAACTTGGGGTTAATCGGACGTGATTTGATAGGTTTCAGCGTCGGATGTAAAAGTCAAAATTTCTAAGTTCACAAAGATTGAGTTAGGGAGCGATTCGTTGTTTCGATGTTATTTGATGAGATTTAAGGCCTCGAGCATGTACACATTGTGTTTTGGAACAGGTTGGTGTAATTGGACGGAGTCCCGGGGGCATCGAGTGGATTGCGGGTGGTTAACAGAGCAAATTTTGAAGTTGAAGAGGGGCTGAATTGCTGGTGTTTGGTGCGACCGCACCTGCGAGGGTTTGGCCGCAGGTGCGGACCGCAGAACGGCTTGGCGCCGCAGATGCGAGAATTGGGCTGGCTTGGCTAAGGGCGTAGGTGCGATGGAATTTCCGCACTTGCGGAGGCGCATATGGGGATAATGAGGCACAAGTGCGAAGCCGGCTGGAGAAGAAGAAAGCTACAGGTGCAGAGTATTGGGCGCACCTGCGAGCGCGCAGGTGCGAGAGTGAGACAGCAGGTGCGGAATTCGGGCCTGGGCAGATTGTTTTAAAACATAAATTTGGCCATTTTTCTCCCATTCTTCATTTGGTATGGGCGATTATGGGGAGCTTCAAGGGGTGATTTTCTTCAAGGATCACAAGGTAAGTCATCCCAACTCATTTCAAGTTAAATACATGGTTTAGGTTCGGATTTAAGTTTAGCAAATTGTGAAAATTATGGAATTTGTAAGAAAACCTAGAAATTGGTATGTTGAATTTTGACCAAGAAATTGAGCATGGAAATTAGAGTAAATTGTATATTTGAGCTAGTAAGACTATGTGTTGAGTTTATCTTCGAGAAATTTCGGAATCCGGGCACGTGGACCCGATGGCATTTTGGTCAATTCCTTGGGCGGAGTTGGGAATTTATATAATTTGAATTGTTACGAGTAATAGAGTGAATTTTTATTGATTTGCCCATTATTTGGTAGTTTTGCGGCGTTGTGCATCCATTGGAGTCGTCGGAAGGGCTTGGAAGCCGGTTATGGAATTTCGGAGCGAGGTAAGTCTCCTTTCTAACTTTGTGAGGGGGAATTGTCCCCATAGGTGAAATAATTAATTATGTGTTACAATCTGCGGGGGCTACGTGCGTACGAGGTGACGGGAGTCCATGCATATCTACTATTATGCCATGTTCGGGTAGTCTAGGACCCACTAGCATGCCTTACGTGTTGTATAGTGATTTTTGCCAATAATATTAGACTGTTAATAAGAGAGAATTAGTAATTGACTACCTAAGAAGGTTAGAGTTTACTTCTTTTAATCATTTAGAAACAAAATCGATTCTTCCATTAAACTTGGCAAAGGAAATTTCCAAAAAATGATTTAAATACTATCTTCATATTCATTTAAAGAGAAATTTATCATTTACTTGAGAAACTGGTTTCTTGATAAGAATGCGGGTTAATTATGTGAATATGTTTACATATGATCACCTGAGTCGCATGTATGATTCGCGAACAAGATAGCCTTATTATTATGTATGATCGCGTTGCATGATCGATTCGCGAGCGGGGAAGATAAATTCATCTATGGTTCGAGCCGTTCGACCCTCGGCAGTGCACATTTTATTATTGTTGGTCCGCGCCGTTCGACCCTCGGCATTTCTTGCGCATGATAATTGCTGCATACTTTCATGTGATTTATACATGTTTATTGGCATGGAAATCTCAAATTTGTCAGCTGAAATGACGACGTGTTTAAGTGTTAAATGTAAAAAGAATTGATATTCCTTATCCCTGATTTTTATTAAATTGCCTAAAATATTCATGCTTAGTGTCCCACTCGATTATGTTAAATTGACCTCTAGCAGGTGTCAAATTCGACCTCTCGTCACTACCTCTCTGAGGTTAGGCAAGATACTTACAGAGTACATGTTGTTTTCGTACTCATGCTACACTTGCTTTGCATTTTATTGCATAGGTACCTTCACAACGATGTGGCCGACTTGGATACTTAGACGAGTTGCATCATCCGGTGGCGTTCCGCAGCTGACAGAGTCTCCCTCATATTGTATTTATTTTCATTTTTAGATCCCTTGTCCAAATTTGTATTTCGGACAGATTTGTAGTATTTGTAAAATTCTTAGAATTCGCTCATGCACTTGTGACACTGGGTCCTGGGATATGTTGGGATCTAACTTATTAAACTGGATTCTTTATCTGTCGTATTTATTAAACGAAGATTTATTCATTTGTTATGAAATGAAATGAAAGGTAACAAATTAAAAAAATGTTAAAAACAGGAATATAATTCACTAATTAAGGATTGGCTTGTCTGACAGTGGTGTCCGGCACCATCACGACCTTAATGGATTTTTGATCGTGACAAATAATTAGCCTTGGCTTGCAGCCGGCTAATTCAGTAGTAGTAGCAAGTAACAAGAAAGAGAGCAGAAAAGCTTTGAGTGTGAGAGAGTTTGAACTAATGTGAGTTCGTCTAAGACTGTAGAAGAGAGTAATATAAATAGTAGTTTGAAAGCTCGGTAAATAAGGTAAGAATCCAAAATTTTCAATAATTATAGAACTCAGAATCAATTAAAGTAAAATCAGTCCAAGTCCTCCCTTAATTAAGGGAATTAGTTCAAACAGTAAAGAACATGTGGCAAGTAAGGAAAGAAATCATATATAGCTGGAGTATAACAAATAAGGAAAGACTTCAAATAGTGAAAGTACAGAACATGTAGTTAGGGCTAGGTTCAGAAAGTCCTAAGTAAGCAAACAATATTAAGAATCAATAAATAATGTAGTAAACCACATAATAAGGCAAGAAAATAATTTAGAAGTCGAAAATCAACACACGATATCATCACAAGAAATCAGTAAAGGGTATCAATCACAGGAAATCGGGGATTCAAATAAAGTAGTACTAATTAAGGGAAATTACTACAAATTTATGTGAATAAATGAAATAAACACAATATAGGCAAGAAGAGACACATCAGAAACCCTAATAAGCACAATAGGGTAAAAATCATAGACAATCGAATGAACAAATCAGCAAAGAAAAACTCAGGATTATAACACAGTGTTAAAACTAAGGTTTTAACATAATAAATTATGATTAAAAAGCAATTTTAACAGAAAGTCGTTTAAACATATGAGAATCAGAGAACAACAATAAAAGACCAGAAATATGTTTTGAAGAAAAGTTCCAGAAACCCTAATGGGGAAATAAAGCGACGCTTTGAGAAATCGAAAGGTTTTTCACAAAACAAATGAAAATAGCTCAGAAAAACCTCAGATCTGTTACAGATCTAAGAGGTACAGTAGAAAAGGTTAGGGTTTTCTAGAAGGTAACCCAGAAATAGAGGGACCGGCTTAGAAACCCATAGGCTTAGCCGGAAAATAAAAAGATCTTACTCGATCGAGCCATGGTGGCCTGAGAATGGTGAGCACAGGCCCAGG